>JASDQU010688738.1:0-38895 GCA_032191745.1 Picea mariana
CACCTCAAAATCACTCAATTGGATAAGTGTCGCACATGCCTCTCACTTGTCGCAAGTGTCGCAAATGTTGTTGAACCATGCTATCACAATGACGACACCAAAGGGGCACTTGAAACATCTTGTGTACTTGGTTTGAAGGAAGAAACTGGTTCACTGAAGTCAAACATCTCTTCACACCTAAGAAGGCTTCTTAATCAAGGGTTTGGAAGGGGAGTGCTCCCCTGAAACTGCCTGAGAAGTGCTGGCGCCCCTCCACCATGCTTCAGAAGTGTTATAGCGCTTCTCCACCCCTCTGTAGGAGTGCTACTCAGATCTGAAGCATTGGCGCTTCCCTTGACCTTCTCAGGAGCGTTCTAGCGCTCTGATACCCCTCTGAGGAAGCGCTCTCCATTCTGGGCAAATTGTTATCCCGGTGAGAAGAATAAGGGGAGAATCATTCGAGTTTAGGAGGCGGTTGAGCTCGAATTCTTGGTTCTATCAAAATATCTTTGATCCAAGGAGGAGGTTCCCAACTGGTTCTAAACATAACTCAAGTGGTTAGGCTCATCCCAACCTATATAAGCAAGCTCTATGGTGATGAAGAGGGGGAAGAATTGAGCATATGGAACTTATGATCTTGGAGGAAACTTGCAGCCAGCCAAAGGAGAGTAATCATTGAAGCTGCTTCCATCCAGGTTGTGGATCTTTCAGGCAAGGGTTAGATGAAAAGGACTTGACAAAGTTGTCACATTCGCATCTACGATTGTAAGTACTGCTGTCGTTATTCTCATTAATATGACAAGCTTGGCCTGTTTCTTTCTAGTTTGTGTCTAATGTCGCATGAACTTATCATTCATTGATAGATCTGTTTTCAAGCTAATGTCAGTAGAGTAGGAAGTGGTCGTATCTTGTTTTGTCCACAGACCTCATCGAGGAGCAAAAGGATTGGAGTGCAACTCGGAGCGTGCAGGGACAAACGTTGGTTAAAAGGTACTTCTATTATCTTTCCTCCTCATGCATTAGGCTTAGATGGATTTGAAAGGAAGTCAGTGTCCACGATAAGCATTTTTCTGTCTAGGGTTAAGGTCAAGCCTTAGAGGTCGATCTACTTGTCTGCAGGCAGATTTTCCTACAACAAGTATGTTATCATTATTATTATTATTTATAGCTAATCTATTACTATATAACCACATTATTGTTGATCTATTTTAAAATATCTTTTAGTCACTCCATTTGAGTTGACTAAATTACACAATTAACATTTCAACATACCACCATATCATTGTCAACCTTTAATATTACGTTCTCACTCGCATTATATCATTTGACAGTGGATAAATAACTAAAGTTTATAACTATATAAAATACCATAGTAACCATTTCAAACTTACAACTAGAAACCTACGTAACTAAATCATGACATTTAGAAATGAAAAAATTTGAATACTTGTACAATCACCCTCAAACCGATGGACAGATGGAAAGAGTGAACCAAATACTAGAAGACATGCTAAGAATGCATGTAATGCATCAACCCAAGAAGTGGGAAGACTACCTGCCACTGGTGGAATTCGCCTACAACAACGGCTACCAATAATCCTTAAATATGAGTCCTTTCGAAGTCCTCTATGGTTGGCCATGCAAAACTCCTATCAATTGGAGTAATCCCATAAACACAATTTCTTTTGGACCCGACATGTTGAAAGAAATGGGACAGCAAGTGACTCAAATAAAACAAAACTTGAAGGTCGCTCAGAACCGACAGAAAAGTTACGCCGACCAAAAGAGAACTCCAAGAGAGTTCAAGACAGGAGACCATGTATATCTCAGAGTTAGGCCCAGGAAGAGTTCCCTGAAACTGGGAGCTTGTGCCAAGTTGGCACCTCGGTATTGTGGACCCCTATGTATATATTACGTTCTCACTCGCATTATATCATCTGACAGTGGATAAAGAACTAAAGTTTATAACTATATAAAATACCATAGTAACCATTTAAACTTACAACTAGAAACCTACGTAACTAAATCATGACATTTAGAAATGAAAAAATTTGAATACTTGTGCAACTTACTGGATTTAATGACTCAGAACAGTCCTCTGACCCATATACGAATTACCAGTCAGAGTGGGAGCTGGAAGAGTCCTACTCAAGATTTAATGAGGAGATGGGGCAGAGTACCCATCTGTAAGACTTCCAGACCTGACCACGAGCTGGGGATTTGGACCCATGCAACTTTGCTGAAAAGGAAAGAAATAAGTAATTCGTGGGTAGAGGCGAGGAGTGAGTAAGAATATCTAGGAAGAGAGCATAGTCGAAAGAAAAATATCGAGAAGAGAAAAATAGCAGTTACAATGCTCTGGTTCAAGGAAGAACTGAGTAATAACCTCATTCTGGGTGCAAGAATCCATGGGCAGGGTTTTTGTTACAAGCTGATAAACTAGGTTGATGAGTGACTGTGGTAGTAGTCGAGCAGACCTCCTTGCTTGTTATATGGAAAACCAATTGCCAAGATCTTGTAGGAGGAGAGTAACCTTCATCCTTGAATGTCATTGAGCAAGAATAAAGAGTCTCTCTTAGAGCATCATGGTCTAGCTGGGGGGTGGCCAGCGGTAAATCTGTCAAGAGTGGTTGTGCCTGTGGTTGGGTGGAAACATGCACCCCTTTCAATAGTCGCTTCACGAACTCTAGTTTTCTGAGAAGTATCTTCATACTCTATGTATTGAAATGGAAATGATGATTGAATTATATATATGTCTATGACTGAGATCTGTGTTGAATGGTTAAGTTAAAAATATGCATTATCTCTCTGTGAACTTGTGATTTTAAATGGGCATATGTTTGAATCTGTTGGGCAATTAGAGAGTTGTAAGATGTAAGTCTACTATAGTATCGGGGAAAGAATTATTGGAATGCTTAATTCATGTCAGTCTCTAAAACCTACCCTCATAGGAATTTCAAATTCAAAACCTGTGGAAGGAAGACGCCTTCATTAGACCTTTCACCCACATGACTGAGGGCTCATACCCATGTCCTTAACCCCTTTACAACTAAAGGAATTAGTGCGTAGCCCACAAGATTTTCCAAAGGACCCATGTGACCAAGGTCTGGGAATCCTGCACTAGGATCGAAAGAAGTTAATTCTTCTAGCTTCAAAACTCCTTTCATTCATTAAGTGTGGGAATGGAGGGTCTAGTAAGCGGTCTGCTCGAAAAGGACTAGACAGAGAAGTCTGTGCACGCTAGCCCAGCACCTAATGGCTCAGCTACCCTCCTTGCAGGAGCCATGCGCAGTTAAGATGGCGCTTAAAGAATGATATCAATACGAGTTTGACTGAAGGGACACCAAGCTTTGGGTGACTGGACATGCCTCTATGAGGTGAATTTTCCTGAGTAGATAGACTCAGTATTTGTATTTTGTAATCTATCGATGGTTGAGAAAGGCTCCCGATTGTAAAGTTTTGATGAAGCGCTGGTCGCTCTAGTTAATGTATAAGGCATTTGAGATTTCTTACTTTATGGATGTCAGCTTCCCTTCCATCTCTTTGTTTATTGTGTTAGAACAACTCGGAATTGGAGGATCCAGTCGAGTTGTGGCTGTTATAGGATGATGTAGTTTGCATCACTGTAATAGTTACATTGTTTCTAATCGGTTCTTGTGATGTTCTCAGCGCTGAAACGACTTGGAATTGAAGGATTCAGTTGAGTCACCCCTTAGCTCCTTGAAGCTCTGGACCAAGAGGTTCTTGGCTTCCGATTTTTTTGTCCTCAAGCTTCCGAAGGCCTGTCGCCCGAGGCAGTCTTGCTCGCCCTTCTCACAAGTCTTCCTTCTACCACCCTTTAATCATTTACTGACAGAAGTTGGATCAAGACCTCCCTTGCTTTCTACATGCCAGGTCCAGTTTCCTGAGTTAAAGCTATATTTTCTTGAGTCTTCACCCATCTAATCACCCCATTAAACTAATAGTGACATAAAACTGATGGGCATTGGGCTCTGCTCCTGCAAGAAATCCAGGAGTGACTTTTGACGCTAACATTTCTGGCACTGTTTCCGGGGACAAAGTTGAAAATTTTCCCCGGGATTGAATGACATTGAACCTATAATTTCGAAGGTGCATCGGGTATCAGAGCCTTTGAAGATTGCTACTGGGCACCTGGTGACTCCATTGTGACGACTCCACTGGGGAGAACCTACTCTATTAATTGTGGCTTTCAGAGGCAGACACACGCGGGCTCATCCACAGCTGCCTCTAGCTACACCTGAAACTGAAACTGACCTAGAGGTGGTTCTCCGAAAAGGAAAGAACTCTGAAGAAGAAGATTCCATTTCCAAAGCAGGTAATCCTCCATCTCCTTCTGTAAGAACTCCATTTTCTCCTCCTCAATTTTTTAATAGACCTCCATCGGAGGTTTGCCGTTTCCTAAATTTTGGGAGTGTTGCTGCTGAGTTTTCCCCTCCTAGTCTGGGATTGGAAAGAGAAATCCTTGTCACTCCCCTCTCCTCTGAAGTTGCACCTTGGCATAGACCCAAGACTACAGAATATTTCCCCACTCCTGCACGAAGAGGAACACCTACTGACTTGAGCTCGTTAGCCTTCTCCTTAAATCCCCTCTTGTTTCCCACTCCACTTCGAGACTCATTCCCAGTAGCCCCTTCGCGAACCCATTCTCCCCCAAGCTCTCCTCCACCTAATATCCCTATGGATGGTGCTAATCCCCCTCTAAATAGAATGGACACCATAGTCACTGCCAGATATGCCCCCTTAATCCTACCTCATCCTATGAATCCTCTCCCTACTGGAGATTACTTGAAATACATTCCCAAGTTCACCGGAGAAGGGGATGTAACTGCGGAAGAGAACCTGGTTGCTTTCTACAGTTACACAGACAACCTCAACATTGAAAATGAATATGTCTGGATGAGAGTCTTCGTCCAAAGCCTCAATGGTGAGGTGAGGAAATGGTTCAGAGGATTGGCCCCCGGATCTATTGCCGGGATCAAAGCCCTGTATAGTGTTTTCTTGAGGCAGTGGGGCGATAGGAAGGATTTCATGTATTACATAACAAAGTTCGGGTCTTTGAAGAAAATGGAAGGAGATTCTGTCTCTGACTTCTCCAAAATATTTAATAAGATGTATAATAAAATTCCTGTCGAAATAAAACCCTCAAAAGCCTCAGCAAAGATTTCTTATGCTAGTGTGTTTGGCCCCGATTTCTGTCTATTATTGAGAGAAAGAAGAGCCACCTCCTTAGCTCAAATGCAAGATGCGGCCATAGAGGTAGAATCCAATGTGTTAGCAGCTGACTGACTGAGGAACAAGGCTGATGTAGATATAAGAAAGGGAAGGTCGGAAGCCTCAACTTCTGGCCCATTGGTGCCCCACCCTCAAGTGGATGAGCTGACCAAAATGGTGAAGTCTCTGTCTGCAGAGATGGAGAAAATGAAGGTGGAAGGGAGGCAAGCATACAAGGGCCATAAGAACGCCGAAAACAAAGGAGGTTTCAAGAGGCCAAACAATATTACTCCTCCGACTGTGCAAAGAGAAAGGGGAAGAGACAGAGAAGATGATAAAATTCAGGCCCCCTTTCAGAACAATTTTGTGGCCGAGGGGGAAGAAGGGGAAACAGACGAGCTGGATCCTGAAATCCATTACTTCGGGAACACTCCTCCTTTTCCTCATCTCACTCAATAAGTATACGAGGAGTCTCTCATGGATAGTCAGCTAAATGAACTGAGCAAGGAAAACAAGACTAGTCCTGAGATCTCAGAAGAAGGCAGTAACACCTGATATTCCTGAGTAGTCCACTAGAACAAAGAGGCCTGCCAATGAAGTAGCGGACAGTCACAGAGGTAAAAAACACCAACCCCTCTCTCCCACAGTCCAGATTCATGCCCCTAAAATAAGAGAAACCCCAAAGCTTACATCTTCTTTTAATTTCGAGCATGAAATTCAAAAAATTAGAATCCCTGTGCCCCTAACTGAATTGATTAAACATGAAGGGTTCAAGAAGCGCTTCTCTGAGCTTTTACAGCTTGAGGTCTCAAGCCTTCCCACAGACTCCATCAATTTTCAAGATGAAAAGCTTACAATTATTCTAGGTCCTATGGTAGAAGACAGGAATGACTCATCCCCTCCCTTCTACACTTCCTTGAACATATATGACAAGGTACTGCACAACTGCTTGATGGATTCAGGGGCTTCTCACAACCTCATGCCCAAAACTTTCATGGAAGAGTTAGGGATAGAAGTCACCCGAGCCTATCATGACCTCTATTCCTTCGACTCTAGGAAAGTTCAGTGTCTTGGAGTTATCAAAGACCTAGTCGTGACCTTGTTTCAGTTGCCCATGAAGAGCATGGTCATGGATATTGTAGTGCCCGATGTCCCCCACAAGTTCGGTATGTTGTTATCAAGATCTTGGATAAAAAGGCTGGGGGGAACTTTGCAAATGGACCTCACATATGCTACTATCCCAGTGTTTGGAGGAGAGCATAGAAGGATATACAGAGAAGCCCAACTGGCCTATATAATCATTGATGAGGCCAACCCTACCAACCATCCCATTTTTACCTTAGACATTGATTTAGGTTCCAGTGTGATACAACTCACCAATGCTCCCAAACCTCCTCTTAAATTCAGAAAGCAGCCCACCATCTCCCCTAAATTTCCTCCCTCCATCACCCCCATCTAGAAAATGTTCTTTGATGGAGCCTCTTCCAGGGAAGGTGCTGGAGCTGGGGTGGTTTTTGTGTCACCTGCTCAGGAAACCATATCTCTATCATACAAGCTAGAATTTGAAGTTACCAAAATTGTGGCAGAGTATGAAGCTCTTGTCCTAGGGTTAAGAGCCGCAAGGGAAATGGGAATTCAGGAGGTAGTAGTGTTCGGTGATGCAGAGTTGGTGGTCCAACAGATCAGAAGCACTTACCAAGCTAAGCATCCTCGACTCAGGAGTTACAGAAATGAGGTATGGGACCTAATTGACAGTTTCTCTCAGCATTTAACATTTCTTTCGTCCCAAGAGAGGATAATACAATGGTAGATTCCTTGGCTACATCAGCAAGTAATTTCAAAGTGCCCTTGCTGCCCAAATTCAGATATGATGTGGAAGTAAAATACAGGCCCTCCATACCTGACAACGTCAAACATTGGAAGGTTTTCGAGGATGATCTCGAGGTCAAGAAATTCTTGGAGACTGTCGAAGAATTTTCGGAGATGCATATCGACCAAGACTCTGTCTCTGAAGAAGAGATTGATGGGGGTAATTTTCTGAATAAGATTGCAGAGCGTAACATTGTGCAGCTGCCCAACAATCATATTCCAAGAGGACTGGTTCCTCTGGAAAGGCTTTTTGATAGAAACGATGTGTCATTAAAAGGGGAGACCATGGAGGACGACACTGATACTATTCAGTGCAACATTGGGACCGAGAGTGAGCCCAAGTTTGTCAAATTGTCAAGAATCCTGACAGAGGAGCAGAAGTCCGAATACACTGGACTTTTGAGGGAATTCACTGACGTGTTTGCCTGGACCTACAAAGACCTCAAAACGTATGACACTTCTGTCATCGAGCATAAAATCCCATTAAAAGAGGAGGCAAAACCATTTAGGCAGAAGCTGAGACAGATCAATCCTATGTTGTTTCCTATCATGGAGAGGGAAGTGAAGAAGCTGCTTCAAGCTCATATCATTGTACTGCTGAGATATTCAGAGTGGGTGGCCAACTTGGTGTCAGTAAGGAAAAAGAATGGAGAGATCCGACTCTGTGTAGACTTCAGAAACCTGAACAAGAGCTCACGAAAGGATAACTACCCCTTACCAAAGATGGAACATATGCTGCAGAGGGTAACAGGAGCTTCCAGGATGTCCATGATTGATGGTTTCTCTGGCTACAATCAAGTCTATGTTCTGCCTGAGGACAGGGAAAAAACAACATTCACTACTCCATGGGGCACATTTATGTATGCCAAGATGCCGTTTGGATTAATGAATGCAGGGGCAACGTTCCATCATGTCATGGACATAGATTTTGTTGGGGAAAAGGATAAATTTGTGGTTGTCTATCTGGACGACATCACGGTATTTTCAAAGTCTGATAAAGAACACTGTCGTCATCTCAGGAAGGTTTTCCTGAAATGCAGGAGTTTTGGCATTTCATTAAACCCCAAGAAATCTTTGTTCGCCATGCAGGAGGGAAAATTACTGGGCCACATAGTATCAGCGGAAGGATTCAGGATTGACCCTAGCAGAGTTGAAGCGATACAGGCCTTACCAATCCTGAGGTCCAAGAAGGAGGTCCAATCCTTCCTTGGTAAAATCAATTTTTTGAGGAGGTTTGTGCCTAACTTTGCTGAGGAAGTAAAACTTATAACAGCCATGCTAAGGAAAGGAAATGAAGTGAGGTGGACTTCTGAATCACAACATTCCTTTGAGCAAATAACGAAGGCCCTGACTAAAGCCCCCATGCTTATTAGTCCTGACTACTCAAAGGATTTCTTTATTTTCTCCTTTGCCTCTCCTGACACGGTGGCTACTTTCTTATTACAGACAAACAAGGTCGGAATTGAGCAGCCTATTGCCTATTTCAGTCGAGCATTGAGGGATGTCGAAGTCAGGTATAACGCTATGGAGAAGCAGTCCTATGCCTTGGTAAAGGCTCTCAAGGCATTTAGAGTCTATGTCTTGCAGTCAAAAACCATCGCTTATGTCCCCTCAGCTGCTGTTAAAGACATTCTTATCCAGCCCGACATAGATGGGAGAAGGAGTAAGTGGATAGCCAGGATTCTGGAATTCGACCTGGAAATAAGGACTACCAAACTGATCAAAGGTCATGGTTTAGCCAAGTTGTTGGTTGAAGCCAATTGCCAAGCTTTGGGGAAAAATTTCGTCAACGAATGCTCAGGAGTTCAGCAGGGTCGGCAGTCTGAAAGAGACCCTCAAAGGGAGCCCCCATTATCTCGATGTCCTTGGTATAGGGATGTCATATATTTTTTCCAGGAGTTGCAGCCCCCAGATGGCCTGCAAAGAAACAAAGAAAGAGCTTTGAAGCTCAAGGCAGTCAGGTACTTCATTATTGATCAAATTTTATACTGGAAAGACCCCCTGGGGGTGCTTTTAAAATGCATGGATCCCCGAGAGGCTGACAGGATCATGGTTGAATTTCACAGTGGCCTATGTGGAGGGCACCATTTCTGGAAGACCACAGCCCACAAAATTCTCAGAGCTGGGTACTACTGGCCCACCTTGTTCGTTGATGTCCACAGAGGAGTTAGAGCCTATATCCAATGTCAAAAATTTGCAGGAAAACAACAGATCAAATCTCTGCCTTTGCAACCTGTAGTTGTTTCGGGACCTTTCCAACAATGGGGCCTAGATTTTATTGGAGAAATCCACCCTGCTTCCAGTGGGCAGCACAGATGGATCCTGACTTCCACAGACTTCTTTACCAAGTGGATTGAAGCTATTCCCACCAGGAGTGCTTCCCACAAGGTAATTATTGAATTCCTGGAAAACCTCATCACAAGGTTCGGTTGCCCAAGAAAGATTGTTACAGATAATGCAACCTCATTCAAGGCCGAACCGTTGGTCAAGTTCTGTGAGCAATTTGGAATCAAGCTGATTCACTCCACTCCGTACTATCCCCAGGGCAATGGTTTAGAAGAATCCTCCAACAAAAGTCTCATAAGGATCATCAAAAGACTATTGGAGGACAACAAAAAAGCTTGGGATTCAAAGCTGAAATTCACTCTGTGGGCCGATCGGGTGACTACGAAGAGATCTATAGGCATCTCCCCTTTCCAATTAGTTTACAGGGCAGAAGCTATCCTCCCCTCTCAGCTGGCTATTCTTGTAGAGAAATTCTTCCAGGATTATCATGAAGAACCCAATGACATGATAAGAAGGATTCATCAACTAGTAGAAGTCCAGCAGGCTAGAGAGCAGGTAATGATTAGAATTCAGGATCATCAGCAAAGGATCAAGTAGGTTTTTGATAAGAAGGCCAAGTCGAAAGAATTTCAGACAAGAGACTTGGCACTGAAGTGGGATGCTCCTAAGCAAGACAAGGGCAAGCACGGCAAATTCGAAGTCCTGTGGATCGGCCCCTTCAAAATCTCTGAAGTTTTCTCAAATAACACTTACAGGTTGCAGGATTTAGAGGGTGAAGAAGTTTTCAACAGCCCAGTAAATGGGCATTTTCTTAAGAAATGTTTTGTCTGAGCCTTCGATGGCTCCTTCGTTTGTAAATATTGTCCTTTTGACTCTTTGCTTATTTTTATTTGTATTTTTCGGCTTAGTAAATGACTCTGTAGCCCAACAGCAAGGCACTAGAACTGCAAAATGAGTCCTTAGAGCATCATAGGGATGACTCTATCCCCCATGGAGCCTAATGTTAGCAACATTACTTGTCTTTGGCATCAGGACATCCAGGTCTGTAGGTTGCAGGAGGAGTGCCCAAATGAAGCGCACAGAAAAGTCCTTTTCGGACTTAAAATCAAGCGAGTAGGCAGAATTATGGTGTCAACGGTCCGGATCCATCCATATGAGCAGATCAACAGTTGGCGGGAAATCGCAAATAGGGAATTTGCGCCGAATTTAACACAATAGATCGCGCCCATATTATGTGCAGGAGAGAATAGCAGCCGTCCATCCAGAGAACGTGTGGCGCAAGATCTAATCACGTCAGCGTTTCAACATTCGGGAGTTTGAGGGGTGAGAGTTTCATGTTGTTTTACATCTCAAAACCCCAAACCCCGATAGCGCTGAAAGTGGGGCCCGCGGTATCACGAAACATTTTCAGTCGTCCATCCAAAGGGGACACCTGGCGGAAAACTGAGCCATCTCGACGTTTCGGCCATCGCGACTCCAAGGCGTGAAGAGTAGCTCCATTATATTCCGATGCGCAAGGTGTCGAGAGAGTCCTGGACTCGAGCCCACAGTATCACCGAGTGAGTTTCAGGACTGTCAGATCTCAGAGGGACGCGTGGCACCAGACTGAGCCGTCTCGGCGTTTTTCTCATCGCAATTTCTAAATGCAGGGATTAGCTCCTTCCCATTCACGAATGCCGAAAGCGCCTTGGGAATAAGCACATGGTCACAACCCGTGGTCACCTAGGGAGAGAGAGGAGCTGTGTAAAAAAGGACAAAGGCACTGAGTTCAGTTACAGAGGGGATCATCGCGATCTCCAGGCGCCATCGAATCTAATCTCCATATTGTTTCTCACCTGGAGTAAATGACGGAAAGAGCGGGTGGTTGAAACCTCCTTTCATTCATTAAGTGTGGGAATGGAGGGTCTAGCAAGCGGTCTACTCGAAAAGGTCCTGTGTATCGATTTTTTCAAAGAAGCCATGCTGAAGTCCTCAACTAGACAGAGAAGTCTTTGCACGCTAGCCCAACACTTAATGGCTCAGCTACTCTCCTTGCAGGAGCCATGCGCAGTTAAGATGGCGCTTAAAGAATGATATCAATACAAGTTTGACTGAAGGGACACCAAGCTTTGGGTGACTGGACACGCCTTTGTGAGGTGAATTTTCCTGAGTATATAGACTCAGTCTTTGTATTTTGTAATCTATTGATGGTTGAGCAAGGCTCTCGATTGTAAAGTTTTGATGAAGCGCTGGTCACTCTGGTTAATGTATAAGGCATTTGAGATTTCTTACTTTATGGATGTCAGCTTCCCTTCCATCTCTTTGTTTACTATGTTAGAACAACTCGGAATTGGAGGATCCAGTCGAGTTGTGGCTGTTATAGCATGATGTAGGTTGAATAATTGTAATAGTTACATTGTTTATAATCGGTTCTTGTGATGTTCTCAGTGCTGAAACGACTTGGAATTGAAGGATTCAGTCGAGTCACCCCTCAGCTCCTTGAAGCTCTGGACCAAGAGGATCTTGGCTTCCGAGTTTTTCRTCCTCAAGCTTYYGRAGGCCTRTTGCCYGAGGCAGTCTTGCTCGCCCTTCTCACAAGTCTTCCTTCTACCACCCTTTAATCATTTACTGACAGAAGTTGGATCAAGACCTCCCTTGCTTTCTACATACTAGGTCCAGTTTCCTAAGTTAAAGCTATATTTTCTTGAGTCTTCACCCATCTGATCACCCCATTAAACTAATAGTGACATAAAACTGTTGGGCGTTGGGCTCTTCTCCTGCAAGAAATCCAGGAGTGACTTCTGATGCTAACAGAAAGGGCCACATGTCACTCACTGAAGGGTAGACGTGTCATATCTGCCTTATCGTGTATCACACCTGACACTCTCCATTTGGTCCATTTGGCAGGAGGAGTATGAAGGACCCAATTGTAGTTTCTTCCATATCTAGTACATCACCACATGCAAGGGTGGACCCTTCGAGAGTCCGAAGACTTACCACTCCAGAGGAAATTGGCCAAGATTTTTCAAAGTGTGAAGACTCCCAAAGTTGTGAACAACGGATTAAATCTTAATCGTTGACATGTAGGGGACACATGGCACCAGGTCCTATAGTTTGGAGACTTGGCACTCCAGGGGAATTGAGATGTGGTGTGTTGATAAGTTCTGAAGCCCAGATTTTCGAAGAAATGAGAGCCATAGATCTATGGATCTACATGGATAGATCTCGAACGTGAGATCTGAAGGACATTATAAGGTTGTTTGTCCGGGGTTGACGTGGCTCACTGACGTCATCCAGGATGATGTGGACTCGCAACTAAGGTGCCAGGTGTCACCAGGATATGGGAGTTTTACAGATCTCTTATGCCTATTAGAGTATGACACATGTCACCCTCTGATGAGGGAATGTGTCACCCCTAGCCCTTGCTACGTGTCAACCCCTGGTATGTTCCCACCTAGACAAAGTGGTTGGTGAAGTGACCAGGACTTTGAGACTCTGAGACTTTTGGACTCTAGAGGATTTGGGGTGTAATGTGGTAGATATATTGAAGGGCCCGAAGGCCGGAGCCACGTGGAAAGCTTACAGGACTTTGGGAGTTCGGGACTCCAAGAGGTTTCGTGTGTAGACAAAAAAGGGGCACTCAGTGCTGAAGCACCGAACGTTGAATTATCCTTAGGCGTATGCCTTAATGAGGAGGAAGATCCGTCATTAGATTAATGGTGAATGGATCTCCACCATAGATACAGGAGCATTGGGCGCTCTGGGACTTCAGGGAACTCTGGATTATATGTATGAGATGGACCCATGTGGCCCTTGACTAGGAATGCCCAAAGAACTTTGGAAGGGCATATCTCTCAATCCCGAGCTCGGATTCGAGCATGGTGATGGTGGTTGGAAAACTCTCGACGAGCAGAAGGTAATGGAGATCCCGGAAAGAGGATTCGAGATAATTTAAGGAAAGAAAAAAATCGATGCCCCATCCCTTAAAAATCCATTTAAGGGGTTGGGTGTGTTATATCATAGTAACACTTATCCTTCCTTATAGTTTCCTCCAAGGTATTTGTCTTATCAAATTCAATTCTGCCCTGGTAGGACTATGGCAATCCACTGAGAAAACGTTACAATCCATGGTATGGTAAGGAACATACCTCAACATCTCCATAAATATATTGGCATAAGAATCCATAGTAAGTTTCCTAAACTTATGGTCATGGAATTCATTAATTTTGTCATCAAAATACTTCTTCGATAAATATATTCTTCTGAAGTACTTCTCAAACTGCTTCTAGGTAAGTTTCCTTTCATTCAATATTTTGATCTCCTTGAGATCTTCCCACTATATGGAAGCTCCTTTGTTGAGGTTGAAGATGGAAAACCTTGCCTTGGTATTCTAGGAATAATTGTGTACCCAAAAATACTTATTCAAACCCAACAACTAGGATTCGACCTCCTCTCTCCTTCTTATTTTCTCCATCAAAGGTAAGTGGTTGAGACTTTTTGAATTCTTCAGTCAGAAAACTCTGTGAATGTCTCTTCTTTTTCCTTTGAATACATGATCTAGTGTCATTGTTGGACATCTCTTTGGAAGAAATATGCCTACTAGATGACTCCATTGAAATGCTTCAACTAGATTTACTTTTCTTGACATCCATGTGCCTTTTCTTTGAAGAAAACCTTCCCACATCGCTATGGGACAATCTTTCTTTTGGGAATGTGAAGGGGTTTTCAATCTTTCTGATTAATGCAAATCTACCAACAGATCTAATAGTGTTAGTGACACCTCTGCCAATGGTTGATATATGCTCACTAGGTTCTAACCACGTGGCCAATAATATTCCTATGTTACTCCCCCCCCCCTTCCTCATGGCAATTCATTTAAGATCTAATGGTTGTAAGTAGCCAAGACCTTTTTCTGATAGATCAACGGTTCCCATGTCATCTCATTGTGGTCGGGATCATCCCTTCAACTCCTTCCTTCAAGTTGTCAACTTCTCTCCTTGTTACAAAATAGAGACTGACACCAACAACCTATATGTCTCTGCTCTGGTCTTCATCAGATCGATGACCTTCATCATCTTACATCCTTCCTCACCAAAACAGATCTTTAATAGATCCAATGGCTAAGATAGGTCCTCTGAAGATTCCACGACCCAAGGCCCCTTTGTCATCAGGACCTTTCTGACCCTACTATTGGTCACTTTAATGACGTCTACTTTCGACGATTAGTTCATATCTCACCAAATTCCTTTCCGATGGGTCGACGATCCTTGTCAAGTTTACAACTTGACTCTTCAACAATTCTACCCTTCGACGAATGGATGAGATATACTCGCCACACAAAAATCGACGGCTAAGAGTCATTCCGACCCAAAACACAAATTTTCCTTAGAGTGATAGTCTGATTCGAGACTTAGTAAATTTTGGGTTTCTGACTGATTGGTATTCTACAATTTACTAGGTCTTTTAGAGTTCGAAAGTTGTTATAAGACCATTGAATACTTTCTAACTTCATAGAAGGTGAAGTTCTTTCATATTTTGCAAGCTTTCCACTTAAGACAGGAGGGTTTTCTTCAGCTTAAAAACTCAAGGTCTATACCGGAACTCTTTCTCTGCATCAAGGCACTTATGTCATCTTCCATGGAAGATTTCGTCCATATCCTGCAAGCTTTAATCTACAAGATGCAAGAATCTACAAACTACACGTTGCCCATACATCGAGTACTTATTTTCACAAGTTATCAAATTGATAGTGAAAACAAATAATCATATGTAACACCCCATCAAACACAACATAAATGTAATCGACTACAACATGTAGTAAATAATTTTTTTCTTTCTTTTTAAAACATATTAAAGCAATTCAATTACGAACATTACATTAGTATTGCAATCTAAAATATAAAGATAACAATATCCAGTAAATGATTTAAGATTAATCAAATGACATTATTCTTACTGAGCGTCAACTTATATCAAGATCCATAATCAATATGTAACTTTTCTATCATGAGATCACATGATGAATTCAATACTGTAACTTCTCACCAATAACAACCCACCAATAAATCAACAACAATATCTAAGCAATTAAAAAGTAATTGATCACGCAGTCATAAAGGAGTTTTATTTTTATCTACGCAAATATTCGACAATTTACAATTGTAAAAATAAAATCAATTGCGCCAAGCAAAATCTCACTACCTATAACTGCTTGAAGGACTAACACTAACTCTAACTGATCTATTAAACAATAACTAGCCTATTACAAGGATAAAATGATTTACACCTAACTTTCTTCATTCTTTACCACTCAAGTTCCATTAATGATCATAGAGTATGTTATCATTATTATTATTATTTATAACTAATCTATTACTATATAACCACATTATTGTTGATCTATTTTAAAATATCCCTTAGTCACTCCATTTGAGTTGAATAAATTACACAATTAACATTTCAACATACCACCATATCATTGTTAACCTTTAATATTACGTTCTCACTCGCATTATATCATTTGATAGTGGATAAAGAACTAAAGTTTATAACTATATAAAATACCATCGTAACCATTTAAAACTTACAACTAGAAACCTACGTAACTAAGTCATGACATTTAGAAATGAAAAATTTTGAATACTTGTGCAATCCACTATCCTTTGTATTAAGGATTTACGTGGGCAAGTGGAGGGATGAAAGTCAAACTTATGGATAAACCACACAAACAAAATAAACGTAAACTTATTATTATTTACATTACTTATACTACAACCATATGAACAAAGGAATAGACACTTTTTGGATAATTATAACACGGATCCCTTTTCTCTTTTCCCAGTGGCCCAATCGCACACAATCGCTTTCTCTTTATGGAGGAGAAAAATAAAGGAAGATAGAGTTGTCTATGAAAGATTAGAAGGAAATCAGAATTGTGGAGGTGCAAACCTAAAGATTTTATCTACCCAAGAGATCTAGAGTTAAATGAATTTACCCTAAAATAACTATACATTAAAACTATATCCTTTCATGTCATGAGAAGTGCCAAGAGGCTTGATAGCCTCCACAGATATGTTTGAAATGAACTGTGAAGGTGATATGTTGAAACCTATAATGTCGCAATCTTCCAAATGGCTCTGCCGAGGTGAAATCTTTAGCACTACATGACCACAATATCTAATAAATTAAAAAAAAAAACTTTTTCTTCCATAAGAAGGCAGCTTCCATTTTTACTATTCTCGTATCTCTTCTAAAGTCGAAAGCTGAACTAGTAAGTAAGGAAAATTTCCAAGTCTTTTGGATTTTCAAGCTAAAAAAAAATGAAAAGAGATAGAACTCAACAGAAAATCTATACATGTTGACGCTTGAATCTGTCAGGACTAAAACGATAACCTCACGAGGATGTAAATCCTCCTACATTTTTATAGAGGTGGTAATCCTCTTTAATTTAATATTTTCTTGGGATTCTAAATATTCAAAATATGGGATTTTGCATAAGTCTATCATGGTAAATCAAAGAAGTAAAAAGACTGCAAGAAAGATAAAAGGAAAATGTTTTCTTTTCTTTTTAAAGAAAGTTCCTGAGAAAGGAACAAGAATCACACACTTCACACATTTAAAGCAAACAAGCAAAATTTCCTCACATCCGTCATAGTTTTAAATAAAGATTTTTGATCACATAAAAATAAAAAGAAGATGGTTTGCATGCATAAAAAAACTTTAACAGAGTGGACAGATGGACAACTCAAATAAAGATAATGATAGATCAACCTCAAATACTTTTTATTCTGAGAATCAGGGTTACAAAGTACAGTCGAGATTGTTCCCAAAGTAGCTCTCTTGAAATTTCTAAAAAATATATAGTCTGTTACATATTCTTTGAAATTTAAAATGTGTTTGTCTTAAAGACTGGGATTGGGGCTCTCACGGACCATAAATAAAAGAAATAAGCTTGTAGAAGGAGGATGGTGGGCGAAAGTAGAACAAGAAGACCTCGAAAGAAGAAAACAAGAAGCTATCAGACTTCAGTTAAACCTTTCTAGTGAAAGAGGTGGAATCACTGGATGAAGGAATTGATAAAGGGAGAAAGATGTGATCAGTGTAAACTTACTATTATGGTCTTTCATCTCATTCATTTGCTTGTTGATGTCCTTTTATCGTTTTCATTAACGGTTACAGGAACCGTCTCAATTGTTTCTTGCTCGTCATTGGTCAATTTATCGATAGCTTTCTTGAACCATTCTTCGATGTAATTGTTCATTGGTGTCACATTGATTTCATGCCGGATTTTGATGTTGAACACCTCGCCCTCGAAGTCTCTCAGATCAAGGGAATTTCCATGTAATGCTTCTTCAATGTCTTGATTTTTCACGCAGTAGTCCACTAGCCAATTTTTTATGTCGTCCTTATCATATTCAAGTATACCATTGAAATTTTCAACTGACAACCCTTTAAAAATACCAACTTGTTCATCAAAATGTTGTTTTGTTAGGAACAATGAGTTGAGGATTAATTTGGGGTCTTAAAATTTGTTAGTTCTTCTCGCTAAGTCTACCTCTGTAATCCTTTTGAATAGTTCTTCCCTCCTTGATATAGCTTGGCTACATGATTGAACAATATTATTCAAGTTTTTTATCTTTTCTTTCCAGCACACGTTCAACTATTTTATTCATCTTGGAGAGGGAAAATCCTCTTCTCGTCTCCTTAGTTCTGACATATTGGAAACTTTGATTCCAAATGGTACCACGACATCAAGGTAAAAACCTTCTTTATTTTTTAGGTCGGCTTGCAAATACTCATGGAAGGCATGCGCCCTCCTACCAAAAGAAACCATGTTTTTAAAAATTTCCCAAGCCTCTGTGATCAATGCCATTCTTTTCTTAATATTATTCTCCACATAGCTCCTGGCTGATGTAAGTAGGCTTGAGGATCCCTTTAATTTAGTATTGAGTGTGGCGGGTTTGACTATTGTCAAAGGACTAGCAAGAAGTGGAGGGGGAATTAAGGTGTCTTCCAATTCCTTGATCTTTTCCATCAACTTTGTGTTTTCTACTTAAAGGTCACCAGTGGAGTTGTCCAGAGCATCCTCGGTCGCTCCATGAATTTTAGAAATCTGGGAAGGCCGCATATTTCTTAGGTTAAATTCTGAACAAGATTTCCCTTTCTTATTCTTCACATGACTTTTTTCAATAATCAATTTCTTATATTCGTTGTCAAAGACAATGCTTTGAAACGAAAATGACTCTTCTTCATCGAAGGTCTCATTCTCAATAATTTCCAATGATGGATTCTAGTGGGCTCTGTTCCTTGGCAGATCCAGTGTGGGGAACATTTTCTCAATTTTCACTTTGATCTCCATATCTTTTAGGGAGAATCTATTGATATCTCTCTCTATGTGTTGGTCTTCTTCCTCTTGCACTACGTTTTTCCTCTTTTTCCTCAGAGGAAGTTTGTGCGAGCTTTCATTTTTTCCCGAAGGGGGATTCTTTTCTCCTCCTCCACCTGAACTACTATTGGTCACTTTTATAGATGGATGGGCCACTGAATCATTTCTCCGAGATGTTGTAGTTTTAGGATTAACAGTTGGGGATTGGGAGCTCTTCTCGATGGTACCTTTTCCTTTCTTCTTGTAAAATTCATTAGTACTAAGTATTGTATCTAAATATCCAACATTATGAGCAGGCACACCTAGGTTATTGTCTTCTTCTTCATTCAGAACAATATGAATAAATGGATTGTTGAAACCTACCACCAAAATATGTTCCACGAAAATTCCCTTAGGTTCAAACCCTTTTATCTTTACATTCTTCAGCGGTTAATGCTATTCGACAATCTTCAATGTTTGGAATATCTTTCTTTCTCCATACTGTGGTTGGCATAGGGACATCTTCATTCATATATCTGCAATCTCGTGCTTTGTGACCAAGATAATTTCATTTGTAGCATACAATATTTTTGTCCATCAACGGGTAAAATGAATTATAACTTATGTTGACAAATCCACGATTATTTCCATATATTCTATTTACACCATTCATTTTTCTTGTGTATTTGTTCCTTTCATTGATTCTGCAATTAATTGCCTTATGTCCAAATTTTTTGCAAGTATAACAATGACCAAGAAAGAAATTTTGATACCTGGGAGTAAGTGACCTTATTTGTGATGTAGTCCATCCTTGCCCCTTCCTTCCACCCAAGAATATATGAGAGATAATAAAACTTTACATTAAATCATCACCATCAACCAATCATCACATAGAACCTGATAATTCTTCCTGAGACTTCTTCAATTTCTACAATTCTTCAATTTTTGGAGTACTATGATCCTATAGATAATAGTAATCCATGTATTCTATGAAACTCCTCCAATTTTCACTCCTTGAATCCTCCCCAAAAAGAAGTTATAGAAAGAAAGGTAGACTTTATTAAATTCTGGTCTATTCGGGAGAGTGAACTTGCACAGAATACCCCCGCGCTCAATATTTAACATCCAATTCTGAAACTCACACAAAAGAAATTAAATTTTGTACTCTTTCCAATTAAATTCGTTCCACTTCATTTGGATTCTCTATGAAGAAGTTATGATTGTTTTACCCAGAACACCTGTTTATTGACTAGCTTCAGGACTGGTCACAATCCCTATCTTCCATAGAGTGTATCTCCGTAATTATAGTGAATCAAGAGCTGAACTTTTTACCAGAGGTACCTTGATATGTATTCTCAATAACATATCGATTTCACCATATGAATCATTCTATAAAAAAACGTTATAGAAAAAATGGTAAGATGACCTGAAAATAACATACCTTAGAACACATCACCAAAAGACTTCATCCTCCCTTGAAATCCAGCCTTCTTTACTTCTGATTTCCTCTTAAATTTGACTTGTATCAAATGAATGTATAATTATGTTTATTTATACCATTTATGTCACTTCCTTTTAACATTAGGGTCAACCTGGCACTTTCTTATTTTGTAATTCTTTTCGTTAATTATCTTCAAGGCCTACATGTACTTCCTTCTTCAATTCACTTTGTCATCTTCAAAAATTCATTTCTCCTCAACCACAAGGATCCACGTAACATGCCACATACCACCGGAAACAACATGATGTATACTATCCATCCATGGGTGTTTTATCTGCATGTGCATTTTCCTTCATGTCCAAATACCTTCATCAAACTTGCGGTCTAAAACCCATGGCTAGGGTTTCAATGAATGATAACAACCAATCTTCCAACAAAAAAAATTAAAGAATTATGTGGGAAGAAGCCCGTTAGAAAAAATAAGAATCCATCAATTGTTCACATGCTAGAAACTTTGTCTGATCTTATAAATACACAGACCCAGGGAATCCCATGGTAACAGTTCAGATACAGGGTTGTTTTTTCTAAATACACTGGTGGATTTGGGGGAAGCCATCAATATTTTGATCATCGAGACCTGTAATGACCTGGGTATCACCTCCTCCGAACCTACTTCAACTATGTTAGAATTGGCTAATAGATCGATGGTTAAACCAGTCGGCGCATTACAAGACATAGAAATATCGGTCAAATCTTGGGAATACCCAGCTAATTTCCTAGTTATCAACCCAAGAAGTAGACTCAATGGACACCCATTAATATTGGGATGACCATGGCTACCAATAGCAGATGCATAGATATGATGTTGCACAAGCAACATGACAATTGCTAGAGGAAGTGCTACAAAGAATCTTATCCTGTATCCTCCATCTAAACTGAGTTTTCCTATCATACATCAGCAGTTGCAACCACCTAGATATCCAAAAGAAAACCTACGATCTCCTCTCACACTGGAAGAAGATCTTAGGCTCAAAAACCAACTAGAAGATGATGTGATTAGTAGATTCATTAACAGCCCAGTCGTTATAGGCAACCCAACTTGTCAAATGATAAAAGTTGTTTTAGATAATGAAGCACAGGGAGATCCTTTGGAAGAATTGATGGAGCAACAGATTCCCACTATTATTGTCCATAACAGCATTTCATTTGAAATTGCACCAGGGAGATTTTTGAATATTAATGCCAATTTGAATGAGCAACAACAACAAAAATTGATTCAGATCCTTTCTAAATATCAACAGGATTTTTCTTGGGAGTATCTCGACATGAAGGGCATTGATCCCCAACTCTGCACACATCATATCTATATTGAAAAAGATGCACGACCCATCCGACAGCTCCAATGAAGATCGAATCCTCATCTCAGGGACGTTGTTAAAGAATAATTACAGAAATTGTTGGATGTAGATTTTATCTATCCTATTTCAGACAGTCGGTGGGTCTCTCCACTAGTAATCATCCCTAAGAAGAATGGGAAGTGGAAAATATGTGTAGACTACAGAGAACTCGATAAATCTACCCAGAAGGACCACTTTCCCTTACCTTTTATTGATTAGGTCCTTGATACTTTAGCAGGGAAGCAGTTTTTCTCCTTCCTAGATGGCTTCAGTGGTTATAATTAGATTCAAATTGCTCCAGAAGACCAAGATAAAACTACATTTACATGTCCCTAGGGTACCTTCGTATATCGAGTATTTCCCTTTGGATTATGTAATGCTCCAGCTACATCCCAGAGAGCTATTTTAAGCATATTTTCTGATTTGATTAATGAAGGACTTGAAGTTTACATGGACGATTTTACCCCTTATGGCATTGACTTTGATCAAGCTTTAAGCAATCTAGAGAAGGTACTGGAATGATGCATTTCTACCAAGCTATGTTTGAGTCATGAGAAATTTCATATGATGATGACTGAAGGTGTGGTACTAGGACACTACGTTTCTATAGATGGAATCAAGGTAGATCCAGCAAAAATAGAGGTAATCCTTAATATTCATACAACTCGTACACAAACTGAGGTATGTAGTTTCCTTGGTTGTACAGGATATTATCGCAGATTCATAGAAAAAATTTCAAGAATAGCCGCACCTTTACATGTTTTAACTGGTAATGTGGAATTTCAGTGGTCTGATAAGTGTGATGTTGCATTTGTAGAACTCAAAAGGTTATTTTCAATAGCACCGATGCTGAGAGGACCGAACTGGAAATTACCATTTCACATCTCTTCAGATGCATTAGATATCACCATAGGTTCTTTCCTTGGACAGGAAGAAGAAAAGAAACCTTATGCTATTTATTTTATTAGCAAAAATATTACTCCTTCCGAATTAAATTACACAGTAATAGAAAAAGAATTTTTAGCTGTTATACATGCTATTAATAAATTCCACCACTATATAACAGGCTATCCGGTTGTTCTGTATACTGATCATTCTATTATCAAATATTTAGTCAACAAACCAACTACTAATGGATGGTTTACTCGATGTTTGTTGTTATTGTAGGAATTCAACATCATCATTAAGGATAGGTCGGGAAGAGAGAATCTTATTGCAGATTTCTTGTCTCATTTACCCAAAATAGATAACTCTTTGAAAGTTAAAGACCAACTTCCAGATGAACACTTGTTCTTTGTCACTATTAAGACGCCTTGGTACGCTGATGTGGTGAATTATCTAGCAGCAAGGAAATTACCATCACACTTGTCATCAAGAGAAAGGAAATTAATCATTCATTGTAGTGCATGGTTTACCTAGATTGATGGATATCTTTTCCACACAGGGTTTGATCTTCAGATCTGAATACATATCCGAGACGATGATATTCTCGATGTCTTAAAGGCATGTCACGATGAGCCCTGTGGTGGACATTTTTCAGACTGGAGAACTGGGCATAAGGTTTTACAGATGGGCTACTATTGGCCCTCAATATTCAAAGATGCAAACAAGTATGTCCAGGCCTACGATAGATATCATAGGATGGGCCGACTAGGCCAAGATAATGAGATTCCCCTACAAGCACAAGTGGTGGCGGAACCTTTCAGGATATGGGCACTCAATTTTGTTAGCCCCTTCAACCCAACATCAAACCAAAAAGCTAATATACTACTTGCAACAGAATATATGACCAAGTGGGTAGAAGCAATAGCCTTGCTAAACGCAATTGAGGAAGAAATCATTAAGTTTATCTTTGAATTATTTGTACGCTATGGATTACCTAGGGAATTAATCACTGTAGGAGGGTCACAATTTACAACACATAAAATTTCGACCACTCTACGCAATTATCACATTAAATAGAGAGTTACCTCCCCATACCACCCACAGGAAAACGGACAAGTGGAAAGTACCAATAAAGTCTTAGAGGCAATTTTGACAAAAACAATTTTGACAAACCATCAAAATTGGGCAGTCGATCTTCCAAATTCCTTATGGTCCTATCGCACAACATGGCGTAACACTATTGGCTACTCTCCTTATCACCTAGTCTTTGGCAAAGAACCTATCTTTCCAATTGAATTTGAGATCAAGACTCTAAGAATGGCCCAGGAAATTGGACTGGATCTTACAGAGGCACACACACAGCGCTTACAGTAGCTTAATGAGTTAGATGAAGCACAGATGTTTTCTCTTTAGCACACAATTTTTATTCAGCAGCAGAGAGCTAGCTGGCATGATAAGCATATCAAGAAGAAATCCTTCCAGAAAGGTGATTGGGTGCTTCTCTATGATTCCAGATTTCAGGATTTTCTTGGGAAATTGCAGACAAGGTGGCTGGGACCGTATGAAATCAATGAATTTCATGATAATGGCACTGTCACTTTAGTTACCATCAATGGGTCTAGTTATCCTTTTCCGGTAAATGGACATTGGCTATGACTCTACCATCAGTCGCTTACAAAAGAATCCTTTTGCCAAGAAGTAAGTAATGATCCTACTATTCAAATTTTAGTTGGCTAGGAAGGTAACCCAGCAACTTTAGTTCCATGAAATCATTGTCTTTCCGTCACTGTACATATTATATATAGTTTTCTTTAAATATTTGATTGATTTTTTAGGTTTTTATTTTTAGTAAATTCATTATAAAGAGTTTGGAGAACAAAAAAAACCAAAAAAGATGACTATAATGAAATATAATTAGCACTCTCTTCTATTCCTTATTCAAACTTCAAATTTCTCTTGTCTCACTTTGAATCATCCATCGAATATAAACCTTGTTTTACACAGGAGATGAATATGTCATGTTCCACAGCAAAAATTCAGCGACTGCACTAAAAGAATGTGCATCTGTAGCAAATAGAAAGTGCATGCATGACACTACAAACCATCCAATACTTAGATCATTGAATAAACCTACCCATAAAAATTTATTGAATTTAGTTGATGACTAATTAATCCTAGATTCGCCAAAACAAAATGTCTGCAGGAGGTATCCAATTACCTAATTAGATGGTTAAATTTGAACATTATTGTTTCTGTTCATTTGAACATAACAGATGCCATTCCCTTTGTTGCGATTGTTGTTCCCTTTGCAGGTAGTGCCATTCATTTGAACACAACAACTGTCGTTCCCTTTGTTGTGATTGTTGTTCCCTTTGCGGGTAGTGTCGTTCATTTGAACATAACAACTGTCATTCCCTTTGTTGTGATTGTCATTCCCTTTTGCGAGCCATATCATCCATTCGAATGTAACAGCTGTCATTCCCTTTGCCACGATTGTCATTCCTTTTTTTGGGTAGCATTGTTCATTCAAAAGAAACAATTGTTGTTCCTTTTTGCGGTTGTTCCTGTTGTTGTTCCTTTCCCTTGAAAGTCACAATTTTTACCAACAACACATGTCGATTTTATGAATACTCCTGATACGTTTAGCCACTCCTTTGGGTATGAACTTCACTAACTAATTTTGAAAAGCATCACTTTTAATTATCATAGTAATGATTTGTCATTTTCATTTGTGGACTATCTATCATACCTTATCAAATTGTTCATGGATTGATTTTTCTGAATTGTCTTAATATTGTTCATAACCCTTAACCACCATGATTTGTTTCTTTCCCCTATATATATACATATACTTGAATCATAATTTGCCTCCACATCATAATAAGGAGTCTAAGGCACATTTTTACTTGGAATTATTACACTTGTTACGCCATCCCACACTCTTAAGGAATAGATAAGCCTCCCTTAATAAAGCCTAAAAAAAAAAAGGAAATAATAATTAAATATAAAAAATAAACTTCTCCCAAAAACTATAAGGGGTCTCATAATGAGCAAACCTACCATGATCATAAGAGATTAACATAAGTGACATTCCCACTATGGCTACCACACCAAGGCAATGGCCTTTGGCATTTCAGGTCAAAGGACAAGAGGTCTTATCACAAGTCGTCTTGTTCACTTAGGTTATGATCTAGTGAGTAGCATTGTCATTATCTGGATACCAAACCAGGATAGTGGCCTTTTTGGGAAAAGATGATTCAAACTATTTATTGAGGATATTGGCTCATCTATGGGTTAAAAGGAAACCCTGTCGAGGCTATGGACGCCTGCTAGAAGCAATGGCTCTTCCTGTGGTATGGAAGTTTATTTTTTATAAGCTAAGTTTTTTTTGTGTTCCTAGACTTCCTTTCTTAAAAAAAAGAGGCTATCATTCTAGTTATATTCAACACAAGGGAAAGTAACAAAGTTATGACATGTGGAATATTTATAAAACGTGAACAAATTTAGACTACTCAGAATATTCTTCCTTAAACTTATTTGAACATGGGTATTTGAACTTGTACTTCCCACAAAAGGTGTGATTATCATTCATGATTAACATTTAAGTTCTTTGAAAGTTATTTATGATCGTTCTCCCAGCGACACCGACGACGTAATAATTATCCCTCACTTAACTAACGTCCATAATTACGTTCACACATATCGACAGTCGAGGTTGACCTTTTCATTTATCAGGGGAGCGGATATTCTACACGATTACCAATAGATCATAATGATTAGAATTAATGGGAAATTCGTATTTCTATATACCATTTTTAGTAATATTTTCTCACAAGCTGGTCTAACTAAGTTTACAGTTTGGAATGATAGTTGTGTTGACCTATTTACAAAAAACATGGGAGGATGAAGCATCCGCCATGATCCCACATTGCTACAAGTAACCGACCAACTAAGGGAAATTTTACATCATCTGGGATGGATGCAATACTTTAACAGACTGCAGGGATTTGATGTAAATGTCGCGCTAGCATTTTTCCAGAACTTACAGAGAAGAGTCTCAGTAATTCAATGTATACAAATACTGGTTACTAATGCAATTATAGCTAAGGTAGTAGGCCTCCCAAATGAAGAAACACAGTGGACCAGGAAATATACAGCACTCAAGGAGGATATGGAGTCCTTCGCAGAACTAGGAGAAGATTTTGACAAAAAGGGGAAAGGTCGCAACCCCTCTGCTCTCAGTGAACCATGGAAGGAGATGGCAGGTGTGATATAGAGATATATCACATGTGACAGAATCTACGACATGGTGAGACCTCGCCACCTCAAGTTACTAGCATCATTAAAACAAAGGTCAGTGATAAATCTACCATTCTTTTTTAATACCATGTTGCATGAAGTCGTCAGAAGAGCCCAAAAGGCCAAAGACCCTGCCAATGTAATTATTCACCATGGGATAGTAAAATTGATTGTAAATAGGGCCTTAAACCACACACCAAAAACTTGGGGAGACTTAATTGAGCCCGATATGCCCCTACAAATTGAGCAACATGAAGTCCACCATGAAATTCCCCCACATGGAATTGAGGCAGCCCAGGCAAAAGGAGATAATGCCCAAATTGAAATTCCAGTACCCCAACCCTGAATAGAAACAAACATTACTCAGTTGGAAAAAACTCAAAGCATGCAAGCAGGAACATCAAAGAGAAATATACAAAGAACAATTATTGTTCCTACAGCCTCTGTAAAAAGAAGAAGGGGTAAAAAGATAGTACAACCTGAAATCACTCAGGAAAATATGAAAACATAACAGCCATCACATGAAAGCACTCAGGAAACTGTACAGACAGAACAACCATCACATGAAAGCCCTACAGAACAACATGATGATTTCTTCAGAAGTTATGAAGTAGAGATGGCCCAAGTACTGGGAAATTTAGGGATATCACTTACTGAAGATATAGACAGGTCTAGAGAAAACCAAGCACCAACTCCATCTCAGTCAAACTCTGTCTTTGATCTTCTTGATATGGAGATTCCATCTCCTAAAGGAATAAAATAGCCAGAACCTCACAATGAGGTAAACAGTCATTTAGAACTATCAAAGCACCCAAAAGATACAGGGAAGCAGTTGTCAGTTGATCAAGGTGGGGAAAACCTTAAAATTCCCTATAGACATAAAGAAACAGCAGGAAGAGGCAATGACAGAATCAAAAATTAAAACATGAAAACAAGACATTGAGGAAAAGGGTGAAGAAAATAAAAGTATTAAAAAAAAAGTTGGTAGATTGAAAGAAACAATTAGACAACTTAGGGAGCAGTTGGAACAGGATGAAAAATCCCATAAGAAGAAGAAATATAAGAGGGCTNGCTAGAGTACAGGGGAGAAATCCACTTCCCAGAAGGACAGTTCAAACCAATTATGTTGGAACACAAACAGAATTGCATGCTCCTTTAGAAATAGTTAAAATAGAAACTCAGACAGAGGTTCCAGCAATAGAAGAAACAGTTGTTCAAACTAAAGGAGTGTTTCCTACAGATTTTCCTGCTCCTTTGGAAACAATTGACATAGAAACCTAGACAGATGCGCTAGCAAAAATAAAGACAGTTGTTCAGACTGAGGAAGCATTTCATCCCCCTAAACATGATGCCATTATTAGCATATTGGAAGAAGAACCGGTGCAATCCCAACAAACCCTAACTCAATGTAGAAGTGAAATGGTAACAGTGTCAGAAAATTAGAAAGTTGTCAGACAAATTCAAGCCATGTCAGCAACAGAGAATGAGACCTTTGTTGAGCTCAGCAGAGCTAAAGAAAATGTGAAAAAGGTACAAAGCCAGCTAGATGGATTCTTGGAGAAGATCAAAGAAATTTTCTTTGTTTATTCTGATATAGTAGCTTGCAGGGTCCCTGCTACTAATTACACCTTATTTCTATTAGAACATTATCTTTTGCTAAAATTGAAATCTATTAGAGAAGGAAAACCTTTTGATTTTACCACTATTTATAATTTTGTTTCATGTTTTAGAGAACAAGAGGATGGAGTACAATACTTTATGTGTGAACTATACCTTCACAACTTCATCCTAGGAGAAAATAGAAAAGAGAACCCCAATCCTTTCATTAGGGACATATAGTTTTAGGCATTCTTGTCTTTTGCCAAAAACCAAACCAGGTGGGCTAAATCACATAAGGTTTTCATGAAAAGGGAGAATGGACTAGACCTATGGATCAGAGGGGAACCTCCTAAAACCCTTGATACCACTATGTAGAACATAACATTCATGAAGAGGGAGAAGGTTGTAGAATCTTTAGCTCCCATCCACAGACATGTTGTACATTCAGGTCTATAGTATTTTAGAGAGATTAAATAAGAATCCCTTTCTGCTACCAAATTAAGATGGAATGTCTCCTCAAATCAAGTCAAGAATAGGGAACCATTTGGTTTCATAAATTTTAATGCAGCCACCTTTAGGTTAGAGAGGAATGCCAGAATGGTCTTGGATGAAGGGCCTGCCTAGATTGGATGTAGGTACAGTCCTCCCATTATTTGGTATCCTCCAAAGGGTTATCAGAGTAATTATGAAATTCGTAAGAAGGAGGAAGATGTTGCTTTTGGAGAACTTAAAGGTAAGAATGGGTTTAGGAGGCCTAGAGAAAAGACCTCTCCTCCCTTTGGTATCATTGCTTTACATGTAAACTCTCTTATTGAATGAGGACATGTAAAAAGGTAAGTTAGGGGGTATGTTGTGTTGAGAAAAAGGTATAAATATTATTCTTATTACTTTGATTTATGATATATTCTTGATTGAATTTTCTATTAATTTGAAGTAATTAGGAAAGAAAATGGCTAAAAATATTTTATGAAATAATATTGAGTGATATTAGATATTTTCTGAAATTTCGTTTGAATTGTTGTGATTTTATGCAGAAATGGACAATTGTTGTTACCTTGGATAATTAAATAGATCCTAAAGATGTATAAGCCATTGAAGATAGAAGGAATTAGGCATAAAGCAGTTTAAAGGAAGATTAACTTTTTATTTTGCAATCTTCATAAATAGTAAAAGAAATCCTGAGGATCTCTCAATCCTTAGGATAGCTTAATTTACTTATTTCATTGTAATATATAGAGGATGGTGAACAATATAGATATACCCAAGAAATTTAATGAAGCATTTAGATCTATGAATTGTTGACATTCTGTACAACAGTCCATTGTAAATGATTTACCTGTTATGGAATTAATGAAATCCTTGAGCATTTTGATCATCTTTGTGTACTGATTTTTTTTAGTAGGAGTACCTTCTAAAGACTGTGGGCCCAATCGAAAGGAGTTATTGTCTCACCTATAATAATATCAATTATGTTTTAGTTATGTGATTTGAATTTCCTTGAAACAGTTAAGATAAATTCGTGAGTGTGTTGATTCTTTTATGAATTATTTGTGCTATTCATTTGCAAAGAATAGATGATTCATTTGAAGGTTATTGATTGTTGTTCCATTTCCAATTGAAGTTAGTTTATTGCTTGATAATTCCTTTCATTTTCGCATACATTGTTCCTTTTATAAAATTCGAATTTGTTGTTCTATTCACTTAATTCTCATGTGTTGTTCCTTCTTAAATATGCAGTAGATCATTGTTCTTTTCCAGTAGATTAATTAATCATTGAGAGATCAATTCATTAAGTGTTTTCGCGGATTAAATTATTGTTTCTTAGATAAATGAATTCATCAAATTGATTGATGTTTTGAATCATGATATGTTATTGTTCAGATTACAATTCTGTTATGTGAGTTATTAGTTTCAGATTTTTTAATGAATATGTGAAGAACTTGATTATTGTAGTAATTTAGATAGACTCAGATTTTCTTTAACTGAATTATCTACATGATTTAAACCTGTACAACTATTTGCATAGACTTTGCTAATATTCTTGAAAGAAAAGACAAATCCTCGGTTGATAAATTAATGTCAGACTAAGGTTGTTTATAGGACATCTTTAGAGCCCAACAATGGAGGAGAGAGGTCTCACACTGAGACTAGTCACAGGGACCATACTGAAGGGAAAATATTATTTGGTGGTGCAAACAACAGGATGCTAGGGAATAGTAGGGTTACTCCCATGCCTTGCATTCCTAAGTTCCTTGACATGCAACAGTAGAAGGCCCATATTCTGGGACGAATAGAAGTGAAGGACAATTTTGAGGAGTATGAGAGGGAGTATGCAGCATCGAGTGCAGGATTTAGGAGGAAGATTACACTAGAAGAATATTGTGGAATCAAATATAGAGGTAGGCCCATAGATTCTCACAGAGGAAATAATGATCTAGGGTGAAAAGAAGGAAAAATGGAGATTCCCATCTTTGATGGGGTAGCCAAATCTTCAACAAAAGCATGGGTACATAACTTAGATGCTTATTTGCAACTTAACCCCATGACAAAGTTGGATGCCATCAAATTTTCTACCTTGTACTTGGAAGGAAAGGCCCATGAGTGATGGTACCATGGGATCACAACCTTTGGGCATGAGCACATTACTTCATATGCAAACTTAACATAGAGATTCATGGATAGATTTGATCAGGGTGACCCAGAACTTCATTTACGTGAGCTCACACAACTTAGACAGACAGTATCAGTTGAAGAATTCATAGAGAAGTTTTAGAGGCTAGCAGTGATGGTTCCAAATATGTCAGAGGCTAGGTTGATGATTCTTTTTTCTGAGGTGATAATTGAGCCTTTGCGCAGTTTGGTCAAGGATTTTAAGCCTACCAACCTTCAGGATGCAATTTGGAGACCATAGATTTGGAAGGATCCACTCCAAAGAGAAAGTTTACTCCAAGACCACCTCTTGCTACAAGAGGAAGAGATCAAATAATTATGGAAAAAGGTAAGGGGACACTTGATGAAGCCACAAAGTGAGAGGTGAGAAGGAAGAAACTCTGTTATACTTGTAAGTAACCTTGGGAGGTAGGGCATAGATGCATGGGAAAGGGAAAATTTCACTACATAGAAGTTATTTCAGATAGTGAGGAGGAATATGAGGTTGGACATCTTCAAAACATGGAAGTGACCCAAGAAAAGGAGGAGCACACACATGAGGAAGAAGAGGATGAGAGAGTGCACAGGCATGCCTAGATCAAGAAGGCTATTATAGCATCCATCAGCGGAGTACAAAGGTTTACTACTTTCATAATAAAAGGGGTCCTCCAAGGACAAAGGGTAATTGTGCTCATTGATGGTGGAGCTTCTCATAACTTCATTGATATTTCTTTGTTAAAGATGAGACATCTTTCCATCATGGAGTTTGATGTATTTTTGGTGGAAGTAGTAGGAGGGCACACCATGCCATGTGACAGGTACATTCCTCATATGAGCCTCACCTTGGGAAGGCACAACTTAACACAGGATTTCTATGTGATGGACCTCCCATATACCAATGTGATACTTGGATTTTAGTGGCTTAGAACCTTTAGGCCTATCACTACCAACTACAATACCATGGATATTTCCTTCAATTATGAAGAAGGAAAGAGAGCAACCCTAAAGGGAATGGCAGAAAATACATTCATGGTGGTCTTAGCAAAGTTTATGGAGGTTGTTTTCAGGAATGGAGATGTGGCTTATGCAGTAGAGTGTCTAGTTATCACTAAAAACACTCAGGATAAGTGTCAACATTATTTAATATACATACAGAAGATCATTGACAGGAATGAGAAGGATTTTGGACATATTCCCTCAGATAAACCACCAGATAGAGGCTTTGATCACATTATAGAGCTTGAGGAAGGTGCCAAACATATCATTACCACACCTTATAGGCACCCAAAGAAATTCAAGGATGAAATTGAGAAAGCCATCAAAGAAATTTTGGACATGGGGCATATTAGACCAAGTTCCATCCCTTTTGCATCTTCAATTGTATTGGTCAAGAAAAAGGATGGTACCATGCACATGTGTATTGACTATAGGGATTTGAACAAGAAAATCATCAAAAATAGGTATCCCATTCCCAGGATAGATGAGCTATTGAATGAGCTTCATGGCATAGTGTATTTCACCAATATTGATATACACTCTGTATACCATCAAATATGGATGAGGGAACATGATATACACAAGAAAACTTTCATCTACCATTATGGACATTATGAATTCCTTGTCATGCCTTTTGGGTTAACCAATGCACCAACCACCTTTCAATCCTGCATGAACTATATGTTCAATAAACAATTAAAGAAATTCCTACTGGTTTTCTTTGATGACTTGTTGATATATAACAAGACATGGGAAGACCATCTCAAGCATGTGGATGAGGTCTTAAGCATCATGGAAGAACAAGCATTTTGTGCCAAAGATTCCAAGTGTGAGTTTGGGATGACTAAAGTTCTATACTTGAGTCACATCATTGGGGCACAAGGGGTGCAGGTTCACCAAAAGAAGATCCAATCTGTATTAGATTGGCCCATATCCAAAACACTTACAAATCTCAAGGGATTCCTTGGAATTTGTAGCTACTACAGGAGGTTTGTTAAAGGTTTCTCTCAGTTATGTGCACCATTGAATGACTTGACCAAAAAGGGAGCATTCAAGTGGAGTAATGAAGCATATTTTACCTTTGAAAAAATGAAGAAGGTAATGAGAACTTGTCCAATTCTATCTTTACCATATTTTTCCTAGCCATTCATATTAGAGTGTGATGCATCAAGGGAAGGAATTGGGGCTATACTCATGTAGAATACGCATCATATTGTGTTTGAAAGCCAAAAAATAAGAGGGCTTGAGTTACTGTACACTAATTATGACAAGGAGATGTTAGCTATAATGCATTCCCTAGCTAAATTCATACAATACCTGGTGGGAGCAAAATTTGTGGTTAGAACAGATCATAACAACCTCAAGTAATTTCTAGAGAAAAAGGATCTCAATGAGAGGAAATAGAAGTGGGTGAGTAATATACAAGCCTATAACTTTGACATAGAGTTTGTCAAGGGGAAAAAAAATGTGGTAGCGAATTCCTTATCTAGAATACCCTTATCCTATTCCATGTAATAGTTATCAGTTGATTGGAAATCGCATCTTTTGGCAGAATATTCAAAAAATAAGTTTGCATGCAAGTTGATGGATGGTCAAGTCTAGGATGATAGGTATAGGATTGTGGATGACATCATATATTATAATGGGAGGATTTATTTGGTTTCTGAATCCAAATTCAAGGAGAAGGTATTGTAAGCATTCCATAACTCACCCTTAGCATGGTATCAAGGGTTCCTCAAGGCTTACAAAAAGATTAGAGAAAGGTTCTCTTGGAAGGGCCTCAAGGAGGATTTTACATGCCACATCAAGGAGTGTGCCACATGTTAGAAAAATAAGGAAGAACACACCCACCCAACAGGTTTATTACAATCTCTTCCCATTCCAGAACACAAATGTGAAAGTGTATCTATGGATTTTATTACAGGATTTCCCAAGGCACAGGGTAAGGGTGGCATCTTTTTGGTAGTAAATCACTTGAAAAAATTTGCTCATTTTTTTTTTCTATATCCATTGAATATAACGCATCACAAATAACAGACCTATTTTTCAGGGATATTTTCAAACTACATGGTCTACCCAAGACTATTGTGAGTGAAATGAACAGCAGATTCATGAGCACTTTCTAGCAGGAGCTATGTATCCTTGTTGCTACAGAGTTGACCCCTAATACTAGCTATCATCCACAAACAGATGGTCAGATTGAAATAATCAAAAAATGGGTGGAATGATACCTCAGAAATTATGTCACAGGTCAGCAAAGACCGTGGGTCAATTGGTTGCACTTGGGAGAGTATTGTTACAACGCCACTCATCACATGTCCATTGGTATGTCTCTTTTCAGAGAACTATATGGCTATGATTCACTCACCTTCATGGAGATAGATTTTGGAGATAGTAGAGCCCCTATGGGTAAGGAATGGATATAGGAAATTCAACACATACTTAGAGAGATCAAGGATCATTTTTAGAGAGCCCAAAAATAGCATAAGTTTTATGTAAATAAACATAGAGTGGAGTGAAATTTTGAGGTGGGGGACTTAGTCTACCTGAGGCTCCAATCATACAAAAAAGAATCTATCAAAAAAAGTGGTCCTGAGACTATCAAACCTTGCTTTTACGGGCCATACAGAGTGAGCAGGAAGGTGGGAGCAGTTTCATATGAGCTAGAGTTACCACCTGTGGGAAAGCTCCATAATGTCTTCCACGTGTCGTGCCTAAATAAAGAAGTTGGACAACATGTTACTACTAATGAAGAGTTATCGCCTATTGATGAGGAGGGACAATCGATTTTGATACCAAAGGTGATATTGGATATTAGGGATAAAAATCTAAGAAACATGAGCATCAAGGAATATCTGATCAAATGGAACAGTTTTTCAATAGAGGACGCCACCTGGGAGAGTGAACAGGTTGTGTAGAAAACATGTTTGAAATTGCTTGTGGGAAAGTAATTTCCAGCAGGGGAGATTGTAATGTCCCCTTCCATGTTATATTGACCATGGGAGACTTAGTATCCTAGTTTTTCTTCGTAGTCTATAGTCTCACTAAGAAAAAGGGGACTAAGAGGGATAAAATGGGTCACCAAATAATTAAATTTAATTTCATAAGGTGACAAAGATTAAAAAATAAAAAGGTAAAGTGTCTTTATGCAATAAAGGGTGAAAAAAAACATTAGAAGCCTAAGTAATAATTTAAGTGAGAATTAGAATATGGGATAAAAGAAAGGATGGAAACTTTCTCAAGTAATTCTTGTCAATTCTCACCTGCATCTTTGAGCTTTGCAACTTAGACGTTTTGAGTGTTTTGAGTAAAAAAACCCTAGAGATTAGAAAGGAGGTGAAATATTCCTCTTTTATTGATCCAAGTTTGGCCAAGGTGGTGAAATATTCCACCATCACCATTCTATTTAGTTCATAATAGTTTCAATAGTGGTTTGTGGAAGAAAGGGTGCAAATTTAGGGTTTTCTGCATAACCGAGGTGCATTGTCTAAGAGAGAAGAGATCGTTGGGGCTTGAGGACCTTGGATATGGAGGAGAACTCACTTCATAGGTTTTTTTCATCACCGGGGTGCCTTTTCTCACTAGTTTTGGAGAATTTCTAACCACATATTTATTTATTATTGAAGTTAGGTGAATTTCTGAAGGAGGGCGCATTGGTTCCCAAAGATATAGAGAGTTGGAGGGTCTAATCAATTGTTATAGTTGAGGGATCCACTCCTATGAGCCTGTCATCTCCAAATATATAGATTTGCAATACTTTTCAGGGGTTTGGAGGTTAGAACAAGCAGGGACAGATTTTCTATGGAATTTCCAACCAAAGAGGGGCACAACGTAGCCAGAACAACCACCCAGAGTATTGAAGGGAAAGAAATTGATCTTCCTTATTCTTGCATGCAGCTGTTGGGATTTTAGGAGAGCCATCTCTCACTATTTGTATTGTATCTTAAATTTGTTCTCAGCCACATATATTATTACACCGTCTTTATTCCATATCTGCCCATATATTGTAATGAGGTAAGCTATATACTTAAATAAAATGAAGATATGAGGTATTTGTGGCAATTTCTTATGTTTCTTATATTCCCAACTTGTTTTGTATCCATTGTTTCTTTATTTCATTCATTTTCTTGTTATAAAAACTCTAAATCCAACCTCATCGCAGATTAGAAGGAAAATACAATAAACTATTTGAAAAAACAAACCACACTTAGAATAACAATAATCCACAAAAATCTTGGTGAATCTATTTGGGAATTTTACATTCATTGGGTTCAATGGAGGATTGTGCCCCAAACTGAGGATTTACAGGTAGCAATTTCCCATTGAGAAATAACATAATCTCTTCTAATATTGAATCTTGGTTAGTCAAGAATGCAAAATTGGAAGCAAGGGTGGCCATTCAAGGAAATAAAATCAAAAATCTCCCTACAACTACAACATGAAATACCAATTGGTTCTAGGTTTAGAAAGGATCTCTTATTCTATGACTTATCTTCCAAAATCAATCGAAAAGTCTCTCTTGTGTCATAGCACCTATTAAGGAGGAGGATATTGTCCTAGAAATCCAAGGGGAGGTGGAATATGAGAATGCATCCTGGAAATCAATGAAGATGTCAAACAAGAATTCTTTGGTGGGTTTTTATGTTTTGCAAAATTGTTTTTTTTCTAGGCCAATATGTTAGACTTTATAGGTGTAAGTTTTATAGTTTTGTAGAAAATATTGTAAGGATGACTTAGTTTGAAGGTGGAATTTCTACGGTTTTAGGAAATTTTGAACCCTGATCATCAAACTTTCACTAGTTGATATGTATTATCATGTTGTACAGTGCAACTACAACTTTATTTTAATACAATCACCCATTTCAATTTAAAAAAAAAAACAAAAAAAATTCGTTGCACCAGAAAAGTTTACCAGAGGAAAATCTAATATTTTGCTTTGAGCAGTGAATTAAGAACCTACCCAATAACTCAAAATAGGTGAAGTAAGAAGGTGATGTAGCATTAAGAAGAGAAAAATATCCCCTGGAAGGAAATATTAGCAAGGTAAAAGTGTTTCCTTTAAGAAAGTTGAGAAATAATGAAAACATCATAATAGTTAAAGTAGACAAGTGTATTTCCAAAGTTGTGCCAGAATAAAAATGACTATGATATAAAAATGATGGAGCACCTCACAACTAGTGGGAATTATAGAAAATTGGACTTTGATATCAAAAACAAATTCTAAAAGATGTAATAAAGTAACTGAGTTGTCTCTTGAGAAGAATAAACAAAACAAACTAACTCATCATAACATGATCATGCTTGGCATTTATGGATTTCCTAAAATCCACAAGGATGGTGTTCTGTTAAGGATTACCATAAATCAAGGGTGATAGGTGTAGGGGGATTCATTATGATCTTAGAGGAAAAAATTGTAGCTACTTATGCTTGGGGTATTTTTCAAGCTTCAAGAAATTAGGCAGAATCATATGCAGTCTTGCATGGTGTTATTGCACAAGTTGTAGGTTGGTAAAATACTGACCCAATCACAAAATGGAGACAACTAAGAGAACACCTACCCACTATCACCTTAGATAGGTATTCTGATCACTTTAAAGATGAAGTAATCACCTCAAGGAGGTAATCTTGGTGACCCTAGGGGAAATTAGATGGAAAATGAAGAGATGAAGAAGGGCCCCCCTATAGGTAAATGATTGAAGGTAATAAGGGCTTGAAAATACTCTCATAGGTGATAGAATATGTGCCATTATATAGAAGACATACCAAGGAGTGACTGTACCTTCCCAAGACACAAGGAAAACGAAGATACAAGCCCAATAATATGTTGTACAAGCAATTTAAGCTTGTTGTCCCTAATTTCAGAAATAAACAGTAATATATATCAGCAAAAAAATGATAATAAGAGCTGCAAATAAAGTTGCTAAAAGTCTAGTTAAGATTGCAAGAGACAAGCTAGCAATGACTAGTTTAACTCAAGTATGAAAAAGTGAGACTTTAGCATGAAACAAGGATGTAAGAAATCAGTATTGTGGGGATATAATTTCAGCCTTATGGATGTAGCATACAATGTTTTACAACAAATATATCAACCACCAAAACTTTCCAACAATCCACCCAAAAAGTGCATTGAGACTAATAGAGGATAGGGGAAAACTTTTAGCAATTTTTAACAGTTGGTTTGTGAATTATTAAGAAAGTTGTATTAGGGTTTATGCAACCCTAATGGTTGTAGATAATATTTTATGACAATAGAAAGAAGCACTTAGAAAAATGATATTCCCTAGTGGCTCAACCAAGCACATAAAGCATAGAATTGATTTCAATTTGGACAATCTCAAAATCCTAAGTTTTCACGTTAACCAATGCAAGATTTTAATTATCCAATGCAATTATATTAGTGCCTTTAGCTATTGGGTTTTGAAGTTAAGAAAATAAAGAGATAAAAATGCTATCTCCTTGGGGGTGTAAACCCTTTTACTCCCCAAGGCAAGCAAGGTTACTAGGAAGTACTAGGAGGGTGTAAACCCTTTTACTTCTCCTAGTAAAACCTCAAGAAAAAAAATATTTTAAGAAAAAAATGATCGATGTGGTGTGGTCGTAAGCCCTTATACTCCCCAATAAAATCTAGCAAAATCACACTTGTAACCAAGCAATGAAACAACAATAATATAGAATCCTTACCTAGTCCAAGCAAAACAAGATAAACCTTCTTTTACCAAGATAATCCACCACAAATGCAAGAAACTTGTTAGAAAAACAGGACCGCGGAGCAATAAAATAAAACAAATGCAGAAACAAAAACACAGAAGACACACAATACAAGAGAGACACAGATTTACGTGGTTCACCCAGTGTGGGCTACGTCCACCAGAGAAATTGCCAGGTCCTTCCTTTATTATTATCCAGCAAATGAAGGGATA
>JASDQU010688738.1:38995-52240 GCA_032191745.1 Picea mariana
CAGAGGGGGTACCCCCCCTCTGCACTCCCCCGCGTGGAAGAGTGTACATACTTCTGGGGTGTAAATACTTCATGGGGTATAAACACAGCTGAAAGCAAGGACCTCTGCATTAGGAAGATAATCAGGCTCCAAAACCAACAAAAATTTCTCTAAGAGAGGTATTGCACTACTTCTTCAACCAATAACCAAGAGAAACCATAAAAAGAGCACAAGAGGTATAGATTTCCCAAAGAGGGCGCAAATTTCAGCTAGGAAGGCTTCTCACAATGGGAGAGTTATGATCCAAATGAGATACAAATGATCTTTATTTATACAAAATGTATTAGATATTGTTTGTCCACAAAAGTTAGGGTAAAACACAGGATTAGGGGTCAACAACCCTTATCTTTCCCCTTTAAAAAATAATATTATTTAATTCATAATTTTGCACATGAAAGAAACCCTAAAACATGACGTCACCCTCCTTTTGGGTAACTTTTGGCACTTTAAGTCAAGTCGTTGAGTTAGATATGGGTGAGCTAGGCCTCCAAAGGTCAAGTGTCTTCAATCCAATCCATCTCCTCCATGATCCATGGGCTCTTTCCTCCACAACGTGCCAAGTGCCCTCAATCACCACCAAACCCTAGCCCTAATATGATGTCAAGCCCTCAAAGTTGATGTTTTGGCCTTCTTATGCAAATTGTTTGGGTGATAGGGGCTAGGTTAGGTTCTCCATGATTTATTTCAGGCCTCCAAATGAATTTATTCATCATCCGACATGTCAGCCCTAGTATCCGACCTCTAGAATTCAATCCCCATGGAAGCCCAAGCTAGGCTTGTTCTTCCAAAACTGTCCACCAGCTAGGTCCTACAAAGACAAATGGATAGGCCCTCCAAGGATCTCAAGTCAAAGCATCATAATGATTAAATAAGATCAATAAAAGAGCCATGTAAGCATGTACATCCAAACCACATCATCAAAATAAACCAATGCTCAAAGATCCTATGCTATTTTCCAAGTTTAGGTATGGGAGGGTTGACAAAATGACTTATTGGGTGAATCGTACCTCAAGTTTAGGGGTGTTTCCCAAGGGGGCCTCTTTCTAAGTTATGTGGATGAGGTTTGATGGATGGAGGGAATACTTTTGGGCATGGGGTTCATGATATACAAGGGGTTGTAGTGTCTCATTTATGGGTGCCTTTTTATAGGGTGTGTTGCACTTTCATTTCCAATGCAACCTTTTTCCAAGCCCATTTATTTCCTTTTATTGTTTTAGGATGTTTTCAGGTTGAAGCCAAGGTGGGGCTTCTACCTAAGCACAAATAAGTGTTCCCACCTTGACTCTACCCTAATCACATCATGCTTCCCCAAGTTGAAACATGTGTGGGACTTATACCTAAGCAATAAAATCAGTTTCCACACATGCTCCACCCTAGTTGGAATTTGTTATTAGTCATTATTTTATGGGTCCCATTAGCTTCTTATGAGAGACATTTCATTGTCCTTAGTATCCCTAGATGATCATCTAGAAGCTTAATGATTGGATTTTATCCTTTTCCAGCTAAAAGCTTATGGGCCTTCAGCCCCTTCTTCCCATGAAATGAGGGATAACCCCTTCTTGTGTCAATACAACTGAAAATCCCAAAAGGCAAGGAGATGAGGGGATGAAGTGTGGAAAGTTACAAGTATGGTCAAGAATGGAATGATGACTCATTGAGAGGACATCCTAATAGAAAACATATCCCTAAGGGTGACCCACTTACTAGGGCGCAATGTCCACCACCAAAGTGAAACAGGGCAAAGTGCATAGTTTTCAAACAAACATTACATAATCAAAAGAAGTAATAGATGAAACAAGCTCAAATGCCTCAAATATTGAAATGAAACTTTCCATAATACCTGCCTTGTACCTCATGGAGCAAGACCAAATGTCTTTCAGAGGCCAGTTGATGTGGTGGATATTGTCTTGATGAACCTAGAGTTGTGGTGGTGATGTGGGTCTTTGTCTGTGTAAGTGGACATTGTTGGTCAATCTGTCTCTTGGTACTCCATTTCTGCAACCTAAGGGCCTCCAGACATCATCTCCTTAGTTGTCCCTAGGAGTTAGGGATAACAATTGCCTCCTACTTGGGGACATGTGCTCACCATAGAGTGCATGAGAACCACAACATATCTTGGTGGACCTATTCCTCCACTAAAACATCACACTGTAAAATCTAGAGTGCTTCTATAACCCTTCATCCATATACATCAAAATAAAAATAAAAACTAATCTAGAAAATAAAATTTTAGCATTTTTTCAAAAAAAATTAAACTAAACTTGAAATCAAGATGCAAGTAGAGAAAAATGAAATATGAAATGCATCTAAACTATCATGAGCAATCAATATGCAAATACAAGGAAATTAAAATGACCTACCTACTTACCTAGGGCCTTGGGGCCCTGAAGATTAGGTCTTGAAATGTCAGGTGAAGTCATCCAACCAGTGCAACCAGTTGATCATATCATGAAAGCATCTCCCCCTGTGCTTAATTATATAATACAACAAAGATAAGTCAAACATGTAATGATCATGAGCATAAATAGACATATAATAAATGATGAAATAAAACTCATGGAGATGGGTGGGAGGGAGGAAATCCTGTTGGAAAGAACATCCACAAGCCTAACCAATCCATCTCTTTCCGGGACTATCATATGTAGATGATGGCTCATATTCATGAATGAAAGTGACCATCTCCTTGTCTTCGTGTGTAGAAAGAACAAAAGTCAAGGCAATTTCAAGAGGATCTTCAATATGATGTGTTTCATGGAATTCTTATTCATTACTAAAACCACATTTCTCTGCAAGGGCTTGTTCTTCATCTTCGCTTGAAATGTCATTGCCCCTTGAATGTTGAGAGGAGGTAAAGGATCCCCAGAAAATATATTGATTTCCCAAACAAGGGGAAATGGGGTAATTCATAGCCTCATATCTAGAGAAAAATTCCTCCCTCAGACTTAGGAAATGTCGCTTCTTTATCTACAAATCCCCACCAAAAGTCTCAATATGAAATTGCTTTTGTTAGTTAGTGTGAATCTCGAAGTGCCCCGAGCTGTCCACAACCTAGTGTCTATCAAAATCTCAACACAATGGCTAAAAATCCTCATAGAACAAATATGCCTCTCCAAAAGGGTACATATAAAGGGACTACTGAAGATAACCCTGAGTATGCTTCAACAAGCCATCCTCGAAGGGGAAGAACAAATATGTAACCATATCATCACTAGGTTATCAAACATATTAATCATACATGCATGAAGACTAGTCCTCTGACGATGATAAATTAACCCCTTTTTTTTCAAGAGCTACCCTCAATATTGTAAATGGGGTCTCTATAAAAAATGAAATGACCAAATCCCATCTACATCTCCCAACTTGTATGAAATCATCAATGTGTAGATCAACCATGTCGGAGAGGTTTTGCACAAGATCATTTGCATCATCGAGGATAATCATTTCTTCATCTTTGTGTGCAAAAGGAAGACAAGTTTGAACGACCTCACCCTCATCAAGCGGAAGAAAATATAGTGATGTCTCAACATGTTTTGCCTCGTTAGGATTCTTCTTTCTCTTTATCGACATGCCCCTCCATCGCCTCTTCATCATGAGGGGCTTGATCCTTAGTGCAGGATGATGTTTTTTTGTGTTTTTCAAAAAGGATCTGTTGCATCCAAGGGTTACTCTAATACTTATCCATTTCCAAAGTCATGGAATAAAGTGTCATCAATATATTCAAAAGGATTACAACTCTTCATGTTCTCTTCTTGATGTGCAATAGGAACAAAGGCCTAGATGTCTTCATCAAATGGAAGGGCATATATAAGCAATTCATCTTCATCAAATGTCTTGTCTAGATATTCAAGATGAGAAACTTCATCAAGATATTCTTCAAGCTTTTATTCATCCTTATATATATGAAAACCTTCTCTGCAAAGAGATTCTTTGAGCTCTTGGAAAGTATCTTGCAAATTCTGGGTAGTTGGTCGATAATGCTTGAGAAATTATTCAATGAGATTTGTAGAAGATGGGATACTCTTTCTCTTACATGAGTGTGCAATCCAACTCCTTTGACTTGATTCCAGTGAAGATACAAAACTTTTCATCAACACATCTTCATGTAGAACATTTAATCTTGAATAATACTTCTTATAATTAATGACATGGGTGACTACTAGAGTTGGATCGCCATTAAATTTAGGGGAACTTTCCCTCCACTCTAAGGATAAATGATTTGGATATCTAAGGATATTATGAATATCCAAATAAGGATAGACTTTATGTAAATCCCATGGTAAGTCTTGTGAGGCCATGGTTCCTTTACTTAGGGTAATACCTCAATGGAGTCACCAAATGAACTCAAGGCTCATTAAAGGATGGAAAAGGGGAAACAAGGAAAGGAGGGTTCTTGGAAGGTGGAGTTGTCATATGAGCCTCAATAAGAGCTCATCAAGGGTGGAAGGGAAACGTTCTTCAAGTGGAGTCACCAGGAAATCTAGGGGAAGGATTTTGGATAGCTTGCCAAAGTGTCATTAGGGTTCAAAAGAGGATTCAAAATCCTCCCCGACAATGGCACCAAAATGTTATCACACAAGTTGTAGGTTGGTAAAATCCCGACCCAACCACAAAAATGGATACAACTAAGAGAAAACCTACCGACTTTCACCTTAGATGGGTATTCTTGTCACTTTAGAGATGAAGTAATCACCTCAAGAGGGAAATCTCGATGACCCTAGGGGAAATGAGATGGAAAATGAGAAGATGAAGAAGGGTCCCCCTTATATTTCAATGATGGAAGTTAATAAGGGCTTGAAAAGAGTCTCCTAGACGATAGAAGATCCACCACTATATAGAAGACCTTCCAAGGAATGATTGTACCTTCTCGAGACACAAGGAAAACAAATATACAAGCCCAACACTATGTTGGACAAGCAAGTTAATATTGGTGTCCCTAATTGTAGAAATAAAAAATAATATATATCAGAAAAAAAAATGATAATAAGAGCTACGAATAAAGTTACTAAAAGTCTAGGTAAGATTGCAAGAGACAAACTAGCAATGACTAGTTTAACTCAAGTATGAAAGAGAGAGACTTTAGCATGAAACAAGACCGTAAGAAATTAGTAATGCAGAGATATAATTGCATCCTTATGTCTGTAGCATACAATTTGTTACAGAAAATCTATCAACCACCAAAACTTGCCAACAATCCACCCAAAAAGTGTGTTGAGACTAGTAGAGGATAGGGGCAAACTTTTAGCAACTTTTGATGGTTAGTTTGTGAGTTATTAAGAAATTTGTATTAGGGTTTTTGCATCCCTAATGGATGTATATAAAATGTTATGACAGCAGAAAGAAGCACTTAGCAAAATGAGATGCCCTAGTGGCTCAACCAAGCACATAAAGCATAGAATTGATTCCAATTTGGACAATCTCAAAATCCTAATTTTTCACGTTAACCAATGCAAGATTTTATTTCTCTAATGCAATTAGATTAGTACCTTTAGCTATTGGGTTATGGAGTTAAAAAAATAAAGAGCTAACAATGATATCTCCTTGGGGGTGTAAACCCTTTTACTCCCTAAGGCAAGCTAGGTTAACTAGGAAGTACAAGGAGGGTGTAAACCCTTTTACTTCTCATAATAAAACCTCAAGCAACAAATTCTTTCAAGAAAAAAATGATGGATTTGGTGGGGTTGTAAGCCCTTATACTCCCCAAGAAAATCTAGAAAAATGACACTTGTAACCAAGAAATTAAACAACAATAAGATAGATTCCTTACCTAGTCCAAGCACAATAAGATTTTATTCCTCCAATACAATTAGATTAGTGCCTTTAGCTATTTGGTTATGGAGTTAAACAAATAAAGAGATAACAATGCTATCTCCTTGGGGGTGTAAACCCTTTTAATCCCCAAGGAAAGCAAGGTTAACTAGGAAGTACTAGGAGGGTGTAAACCCTTTTACTTCTCCTATTAAAATGTCAAGCAACAAATTATTTCAAGACAAAAATGATGGATGTGGTGGGGTTGTAAGCCCTTATACTCCCCAAGAAAATATAGGAAAATCATATTTGTAACCAAGCAATGGAGCAACAATAAGATATATTCCTTACCTAGTCCAAGCACAACAAGATAAACCTTCTTTTACCAAAATAATCCACCACAAATGCAAGAAACTAGCTCCAAGAGAGGTAGCGCACTACTTCTTCAACCAATAGCCAAGAGAAACCATAACAAGAGCACATGAGATAGAGATTTCCCAAAGAGGGCATAAATTTTAGCTAGGAAGGTTTCTCACAATGGGAGAGTTAAGATCCAAATGAGATACAAATGATATTTATTTATAAAAAGTGTCTTAAACACAGTTTGTTCACAAAATTTAGGGTAAAACACAATATTAGGGGTCAACATCCCTTATCTTTCCCATTTACAAAATAATATTATTTAATTCATAATTGTTCACATGAAAGAAGCCCTAAAACATGACATCACCCTCCTTTTGGGTAACTTTTGGCACATTAAATCAAGTCGTTGAGTTAGAGATGGGTAAGCTAGGCCTCCAAAGGAAAAGTGTGTTTGATCCAAGCCATATACTCCATGATCCATGGGATCTTTCCTCCATAATGTTCCAAGTTCCCTCAATCACGACCAAACCCTAGCCCTAATATGACGTCAAGCCCTCAAAAGTGATGTTTTGGCCTTCTTAGGAAAATCTTTTGGGTGGTAGGGGATAGGATAGGTTCTCCATTGTGTCTTCCAGGCCTCCAAAATCATGTCTTCATCATCCATCATGTGGGCCCTAGTATCCAACCTGTGGGATTCAATCCCCATGGAAGCACAAGCTAGGCTTGTTCTTCCAAAATTGTCCACCAGTTGGGTCCTGCAAAGACAAATGGATACACCCTCCAAGGATATCAAGTCAAAGAATCATGATGAGTGAATCAAATCAATAAAAGAACCATGTAATCATGTACATCCAAACCACCTCATAAAAATAAACCAATGCTCAAAGACCCTATGCAATTTTCCAATTTCAGGTATGGAAGGGTTGACAAAACGACCTATTGGGTGAATCATACATCAAGTTTAGGGGTGTTTCCCAAGGGGACCTCTTTCTAAGTCATGTGTATGAGGTGTCATGGATGGGGGGAACAATTTTGGGCATGGGTTTCATGACATACAGGGGGTTGTAGTGTCTCATTTATGGGTGCCTTTGTAGAGGGAGTGTTGCACCTTCATTTTCAATGCAACCTTTTTCCAAGCCCATTTATTGCCTTTTATTCTTTTAGAATGTTTTCAAGTTGAGGCAAAAGTGGGGATTCTACCTAAGCATGAAAAATTGTGCCCACCTTGACTCTACCCTGGTCACATCATGCTTTCCCAAGTTGAAAACGTGTGTGGGGCTTCTACCTAAGCAATAAAAGAAGTTCCCACACATGCTCCACCCTGGTTGGAATTTGTTATTAGTCATTATTTTATGGGTCCCATTAGTTTCTTATGAGAGACATTTCATTGTCCTTGGGATCCCTAAGTGAGCATATAGAATTTTAATGATTTTTTTTTATCTTTTTCCAGCTACAAGCCTCTGGGCCTTCAACCCCCTCTTCCCATGAAATGAGGAACAACCCCTTCTTGGGTCAATACACCCGAAAATACCAAAAGGTAAGGAGATGAGGGGATGAAGTGTGGAAAGTGACAAGTATCGTCGACAATGGCACGATGGCTCATCGAGAGGACCTCCTAGTAGAAAACCTATCCCTAAGTGTGACCCACTTACTAGGGCGCAATGTCAACCAGCAAAGTGAAAAAGGGAAAAGAGCATAATTTCCAAGAAAACATTACATAATAAAAAGCAGTAATAAATGAAACAAACTCAAATTCCTCAAATATTGAAATGACACTCACCATAATACCTGGCTTGTACCTCATGGGGAAATACCCAATGTCTTTTGGAGGCCAGTTGATGTGGTGGATATTATCTTGATGGTGGTGAGGTGGGTCTCTATTTATTTAAGTGGGCGTTGTTGGTCAAGCTATATCTCGATACTTCATGTCTGCAACCTGAGGGCCTTAAGATATCATATCCTTAGTTATCCCTAGGAGTTGGGGATAACACATGGTATTATTTGGACAAGGAAGCCAAGGTCAATGCATTGATAGTCATTGGGAATTCCATAGTGTTCATCAAATCAATTCTAAGGAAAACTTCTCCACTAGACAACAAACTTGAGGTTATCATTGCCTGAGTAAAAAAGGTGGCAAGATCCTTCCTCAAATCCTTATTCTATCATGTGAAGCAATATTTGAATTTGGTAGCAAATCTCTGGGCTAAGAAATCTATTGAAGTAAGCGTAGGAGAATACATAAAAAATGGGGGGTTTTCTAATTGCATCATCCCCTACATTTTGATATGGTTAGGTATGCCAATAAATATTAAACTCTCACATGAACCAACAACTAATACATCAACTCATTTGCATCAGGATGGGAGTACCAAGGATAGGCAATAGCCTCAACAACATGCAAGCAAATAGCATGGCCCCTGTTACTGAATGTTTTGATATGCATAATTGTCATCTTTGTGGGATAATGGAGATTTCAGGATATGGAATTGGGTGAAAATGTGGTATGAATATTGAGGTGACTGGCCCCTTGGTAAGTGTTATATCCACATTGAGGTTGTCTGTTGGTTCTAGTTATAATATTACAAATTGGGGAAATCTTCAAATGAAGGAGGAAAGGGTCGCAGTTCTAGTTTATGGAGAAGGGATTTTTATTTCATCTCTTGGAAAGGGTTCTATGAATTATGGTTTGCATCTGTCTTTCTACTTGGTTCTCTTTTTTCTATGTGTTCCTTCTTAGAATTTTCTACAACGAGGCATATCATGGGGAAAACATGGGATTTGGTATTTATCTAGTTTTCCAATAACAGAGGGAAAGAAAGGTACCTGGTGATTTATTCTTTTCTCTATTAGGTAGAGACTCCTTCTCTACCCNCCCATAGAAACAGAGGATTGACATTTTAAAAGTTGAATGCAATATACTGCAAAAATCAGCTCTAAACCTTCTCAAGGATTATTTGTCCACAACCTCAAAGAATAAGGTATTGGATAATTCTACTCAAATTGATCTCAAAGGAGATGAAATGATTCATCAATTGAAGGAACCAATGTATAGCACATCATAACTCTCCTCTCTCAGATGTTGGCTTGGAGGAAGAAAATAGTCATTAGATATTTCATTAATTACTATGTTTTTTATGTCATTAGGGTTTTAGGTGTTTTTCTCAAACAAGTTACTTGCACGAAAACTTGAAATGTATATCATATAGTAAGTTGTAAACTCTTTTTTATAGCAATAGAGAACTACATATTTTTTTTAGTGAAAATTTGGAAAATTGACATGTAATTGTTGTTAGCATGGCTATAGCCCTTTATTATAATATAATATTTTTATTTCTAATTAAAAAAAAAGAGGACTATGATAGACATTATTGGATCACCAGTGTATTACTTGGCTAAATTTCTTTCACGAACTATTAATTACCTTGATGTGAACACAGTTTCTTTTAAGGAAAATATCCATGATTATTCAAGTTAGTTTGTATAATAGAGAGAGAAATTGTTTTAAACTTCGTTTAAGTTGGGAATATGACGATTATTTAAAAAGACATGGATTTATATGGTCCAATATTTATAATTTTCAAAATCATCAACCAAAAACAAGCATGAAGAGATACTTGAAAATGCTTAAGAAAACTATCCCTAGTTATTCATTTTACAAATTTAACACAAATGATGTCAACTTGGAAAATGATTTGTTAGTTAGCGCATTCTCGTTTTTAATACAAGATTGTATTTAAATTTATACTTGTTTTTTATAATTTTATATGCATATGTGGAAGATTTGAAGCCAATTTTTTGTCTTATTTTTTATATGAATGGTGTTTTTGTCAATGCAATACACAAAAAAAGAGTATGAAAACAAAAATTGAGTTTTGGTCTCTTTCCTTAAACCTTTTTACTTAGTTGGTTTATTTTTAGTCTATTTCACCCCCAATTGCCAGATTGGGCCTAATTCACAAATTGGCCCCCCTCTTTCATGAGTCACCTGACTTTCCTCCTGATTTTTCGATCACTCCAATACTCAAATTGGGCTCCGTCTTTACTTCCATCTACTGATTTTTCTCCTAATCTAGAAATTCACCCCTATTTCCAAATCGAGGCCCCAATTATTTACTTTTGAATTTGAGTTTTATTTTGAAGTTCGAGTTCACATTTTCTATCCTCTTCCTAGAGCCTTTCTTTTTCGAGTTCAAATTCAATTTTTTTAATTTTAATTTTTAATTATTTATTTATTTTAAATTTATTTTTCCTTTGAGAAACCTTGGATTTGGTTAGAACTTTTTCAATATTTTGAAGTCTTTGTTCGAACATTGAATTAATGTTCAAATTTTTTAACACTCCTTCTGAACTTTGAAATCTTGCCACAAATCATGATCAGTCTAATTTGTTGATCGCCCCTAATTTCCAAATATGCCCTCTTTCCATTTGCTTTCTTATTATGATTGTCCCTATTTGGAAATCTGACCCAATTGAAAAATTGAGGCCTTCCTCCTCCAACTTATTGTGGATAGGGACCGATCACTAAATCGGGTCCTCCTGTCAATCTCTACAAACTATTTTATCCCCCTCCCCCTGTTCAAACTCTTTTAACTCTATCTTTTTGTTGAATTCTCTTGCATTTTCTTTCGAACATGATTAAGCCATGTTGAAAACTTTTGTCGACCTAATTTTCAAATAGGGACCTCCCTTCACTTGGTCATGTAGTGCCTTGGCCCAATTCAACAATTGGCCATGGTTACCAAATCAGACCTCCCTCCTAAAAAGTAGAGTGTAATTCAAATTGTGTAAAGGTTTGATGGAATATTTGATTTGATATTAATGTTAACATGTATGCTATGTGGTTAGAAACCTCCTCAATGGTGTTGCCAACATCACTTCATGAAAAAGATGCCCATATTAAAATAACATGCAAAATAAAACATAAAAATGTAGGTATGCCACTTATATTGTAGCTTTTGCAATTATTGTTACATAGACACACATATGTAACATATTATCTAACACTTAAATCTCCCTAATACTACACCATAATTATCGCATCACCCAAATCATATCAACGTGGATATTGAAACTTTAGCTTGGGAGGGGGGGTAAGTAACAAAGAGTTAGCATGAAATTAGTGATCATGAGATGACATGGTAAACCAGTTGGGAAACCAAAAAATAGGAAACTCAAATCAAATCAGCAAAGAGTGCAGTCATCACAAGAAGAAACCATCAATTAAATTGCAATTGATGGAATTATTTTAGAGGAAAAGAAAGAACCGGATCTCTTAAAATTTCCCAATTGAAAAATAAAAGATGAGTGAAGAGATCAAAATTTTGTGTGAACTAATAGTGGAGGTAACCATTGGAATATGCTAAAATTCATAGAGCTTAAATTTCTAAATAATCCAAGGTTCAAACCCTAGTTGAACTACAAGTATGGAATTTTTAGAGGCTAACCAAGATTATCTAAGAAAAGAATGAGCCTAAATTTATGAGGAAACACAAGTAAAATCAGAGGATAGTTGCAAGGAGAAGAGGAAGAGTGCAAAACAAAATATTTGCAACCAGAGTTGTAAAGGAACAGAGGCAAAGTAACCCAACACTTAGGACTCAAAGAAAAGGTAAGTCCCTAGCTAAAATCCTCTTTGTTCTAAAGAAAAAGAATGAGTGGACACACATACTTTTAGGATAGAGTATCTTGTTTTTGTTATGAATGAAAATGAGTTAGTATCATTAGCATAACCATCCTAAAAATATAGATATATTGCTTACTGTAGGAGCAATAAAACAAGTGAAGAAAACCCCAAGCAGGGGTGATTTTAAGAATGGAAATTTATTTTAAAATGTAGAAACCTTGAAGAATCTTACTAATCCTTCATATGCCAACTATAAAATGTTTGGCGATATTTTTATAAAAATATTCAAATTTCTAAGGATTTTATACAATTTGTATAAACTTTTGGCGATTTTTAAGGTATAATAATTTTATCCTATAGAATTTGGGAGAATATTTTTTAGAATGGCGAATCCTTTTTTGGGAAAAACCATGGAAAATTAGGCCATGAGCAAAATTTAGCCCCTAAAATCATCCATGACCCCAAGTATGAAGACACCATGATGACAATTGGATTTAATAGAAGGGAACCCATAGATCCCTCTAAAATATATGCTAATCTTGAAGTATTGGAGGTATTTAAAAAATCAAATTGGATTGAATACTTTAATAGGCTCAAAAGGTTTGATTATAACGTTGCTTTGGAGTTTGCAGAGAATTTCATGTCAATGTTTCATCGAAACCTACACAGGAGATCTATCTAAAGCAAGTACAAACAAATCTTATCAAGAAAGGATGAGAGATTAAATATGAAAGAATGAGAAAATATATTCACACTACTCCAATGAGCTAATCAATGAATGATGATTGATACAATCATGATCAATATGATGATTATGATACAATGAATGAGTGGAATACACTCATATATAGGACGGAACATTCCATAATTAAGAAAAGTAATCAAGCAGTTAGCTTTCCTTAGGGATGCATGCATGCATAATAGTGATGGTCTAAATAGAAAGTCTAAAATAGAACTAGCCAGTTAACTCCTACTTGAACTAGTGTGTCAAAAATAGAAATTTCTCCAACACCCCCCTTGAACATCACTATGGAGTAAAAATGAGTCCCGACTGTTATCACTCCATAAATTTTTTGATATTCATGAGCGTTTCTCTCAGGACAAAGTCTCTTGGCTTATTGACTTCCTCAATGATTTTGCCTCTCCCTTAATTTTTACACCATCCTTCATTCATCATCTTGTTGCACCATTTATTCCATTACACCAACCATTTCATCATTCGCCCACTAATTCTTCCCTGAATAAAACAAAGTTAAATAACCTAGGATAGATAATAAAATAAATATTAATTAGTTTAATAACTAATTAAATTAATAATTTAAATAATTAGTAATTAGGTTAGTATGATTAGGTTAGTGTAATAATAATATTTTAATAATAAATAAAACAATTAAAAACAAAAAACAAAACATTATAAAAATTAAAATAATTAATAGATAAAACAATTAAAAACAAAAAACAAGACATTATAAAAA
>JASDQU010688739.1:39949-52485 GCA_032191745.1 Picea mariana
AACATTGCTTTCAGATTCAAAGTGCTATTTCTGTTGTTATTCTTATATCATTTCAATGTTATTGTGGTGAATGTTCTAGTTATATTGTTGTTATTCGGCCATTACTAGCATTTTATTTTAGTTCTGCATACATTTTATATCTGGTATATTACAAATAACCATATGCCAAATACCAACAACAAAATACCAATTGTATCCCTCAACAAATATGATATATGCAGTAATACTGAACATCCAACACCATCTCAAGAGCTAAACCCTAGCTCAAAAAACATACCTCAAACAATAAATGCCATATCTCTGATAAATAGGCCCCAAACATGTTGCTGCTGCGATTTTTCTGTCGCACTATTTCTGCCATGAATTTTCTGCTGTGAATTTTTTGCCGCACTTTTTCTGCTGCGATTTTTCTACCGTGATTTTTCTGCCGCACTTTTTCTGTCACACTTTTTCTACTGCATTTTTCCTGCCGCACTTTTTCTGCTGCGATTTTTCTCTATCAATATTACCTTCCCAAATAACCTTTCACAAAAATAGATATTCAATGATATTCAAGTGTGATTAAATGAGAGAGCCTTGTCTCTTATTTATACTTTCATGTATCATTCCACTTTCTTTATTTTAGGGACTTATCCATTAACTTTATTATTTAAATAATTTCTTTTGCAAACACTTTGACTTTTTGGTGCTTCTAGATGACTCATGAGGGTTCTCCAACTTCACATGGCCATAACTCTCTAACCGTGAGGAGTTATGTGACGTTCCACATACCATCGGAAATGGCATGACATGTAGTATCCATCTAGAATAATCTTACCTTAAAATATATCAAAACTCATGCCATTATCCATCAAACAAACTTCGTTCCATTACCCAAACCTTTGTGCTACCAACATTCACTACCGAACTTTTTTCAAGGGTTGACATCAATGGAAACTAACCCAATTAATCAAAAATATCCCCCTTTGGCATTGATGGAAACACTCTGATGCAATACTGAATTCATATCACTGATGCTCCCCCTATTACCATCGCTCCCCTTGGAACCATGCCGTTGTGCTCTTTCTCCAAGGAATTATATCTTTTCATATGATAAATTTCTCCCCCTTTGTCATCAATGGAAAATATATCTTTCCATCTGGGGCTGCTCCCCCTGACTGAAATCTTCCCGAAACTAATATCCCAACCTGAATTGTCCTCTTTATGGTACTTCCTCATGTAAATATAATACATATAAGATAAGCATTCAAAACCATTCATTTTGGACTATAAATTACTCTGAGTCTCTGGCGAAGATACTCAAAGGATTCTCTTGGAAGCAGTTTTGTAAAGATATCTGCCATTTGTTCTTTTGTGCCCACATATTCAACTCTGATGTTATTCTCTACAACCTATTCCCATAGAAAGTGATACTGATGATTGTTTCTTGCTTAACCATGATACTAAACACTCACCCAAGTAGAACGTTGATCCACTGGTGCTTGTATTATCACAATAGATTGGAATGGGCTCATCATACTCAACTTGTATATCTGTCAGAGTTTGTTTCATCCATAGAACTTGTGTACAACATGATGCTGCTGCAATATACTCTGCCTCGGCTGATTATGTTGCTACAATATTGGTCTTTGGGCTATGCTGTGTTGTTGAAGTTGTTGGTTTATCTTGAGGCTACATAACAGTGAGGTTGTGGCACATGGTTTGATGTAAGGATTTATGGTATTTGGTTATGGATAGTGTGATGTATTTCTAGAGAAATTTTGATGCTTATATTGGTATATGTACTTGGTGTATGGTTGAGGTACATGGTTGAGACAAGTAGTTGATGAGCTGGCACATACATGAGGTGTATACTTGATGATGTTGGTACATCTTGATGAGTCATAGTTGATGTGTATTTGATGCATGATTGGTACATATTTGGTGCATGGTTGATGCACTCATTGATGGTACAGGTTGAGATACAGGTTGGTGCATGGTTGATTCACTTGTTTATGGTACATATTGATTACAAGTTGTTTGGATAGGTTATTGTGATAGGGTATTTGTACAGGTTTGGTGCATGGTTGATGCATTTGTTTATGATACAAGTTGAGGTACAGGTTGATGTATGGTACATGTTGGCTAGGAGATAAGGATCCAACGACTCACTTGAAGACTAATCTGCTAGAAAAAGTGTTCTAACGGCTAGTTGAGTCCAATTTGATTCAATGTGCATCAATTAGGGAAAACCCACGTCACTCGATTGACCCACAACTTACTTTTCTTGTGGTGACTTCCTTCAAAATGGTTGATCCTTCAATATATGATGTGATTTGATTTTTTAGGAACCGATCTAGTTTAAGAAGGATTCCACAACTATGATGTAATATCTCGAATTCTTGGATCTAGATATTAATTATTAATTTTTGGATTTATGTTGCAGATTTGATACATTGGGGGTTTCTAACTGAGTTTATGAGGTTTTTGGATGTGTTTGATTGGTTTTATAATCTCATGTGAAGAATGCATAGTATTTTGGGTCCATAATCAAACTCATTGTATTTATTAATCAACAACAAATGACAATATAATGAAATACTAAAACAAAGCTAAAAAAATCTCCAGTTAGATCTTCACAGAGATATATATATCCTGTAATACAAATAAATTCAAGTAGAATAACAATATATAACATGCAATGGTAGATCCATAACATGCAAGTCAAATATGTTGCATGCATGGAAAGAAACACTACATGCACTCTAGAATAGGATGTTGAACTATTGGATCTGTTTGGAAACAAAGAATTGATAGAAATACTCCTCGAAATATGATGGGATCTGTCTAAAATGGGTCACCCCTCTCCCTAGATGACTTACTGTGGCTCAAGAGTAAGTCTCTAGCCTCTAGGATCTTGTTGATGCACTGTCAGATCTATGAGTCAACTGCTAGGATACCCCATGCACCGACTACTGATGAAAATGATGCCCCAAGAGAAATAATTGTTGGAAAATGTTGGGATCTATCCCAATGGAAGCGCTCTAGCTCCCTCTCAAATGGGTTTCTAGGGTTTAGGTTCTCCCTTCTTCTCCAAGACTATCAATCTATCTGAGTGGTCAATCCTCCTCTAAACCCTCACGTTGCCAAGATAAATCCAGTCTATATCTCTGATCTGAATCTTTCTGAATCCTGAACCTATAACTAATGTGAATCCTTGAGGAAGGATCCAATCTTGTACTATGAATACTAATGAATAATCCGAGTGATTCTTCCAATGGATTAGGATGGATCTTTCAACACCAAAATCTATCAATGGTAGTGGTTTCCTCTAGAAATCCATAAAACATCAAAAAATTGTTTGACTTCTCCTCTCGTGTCCAATTATCAACTCATTTATCAATAACAATGGAATTAGGTCACTTTTCCTCCTTTATACTCAACCCTAATCTAATTCCACGTTCACTTTAATTAATTAAGTGATTTTTCCTAAGTTTTATCTTTAATAATCACTTAAGTCACCTAAAACATCTTTTTGTCTTTTTTACTATCTAATGTCACTTTCACTTTAGAATTTTGGTTAAATGACATCAAATAAAGGTGTTATTCCCTTTTTTCCCTCTCGACTATAGTCTATGGGAACATATAGAATACTAAGTTGCTCCCTTCTAGAGTCATCATCGGGAAAGGGACATTACAGTCCTCCCTTCCCGAGAATGCTTTTCCTCAAGCAACATCAAGCTGGAATGTTCTAGGATCTGAGATCCTTCCCATGTGGCATCCTCAAATGGTAGTCCCATCCATTTGACTAAGAAATCCCTGATGATCCAACTCCTCAATCTTCATTTCTTGTACTCCAAGATCTCCTCTAGCACCAGTTCCAACTGGCCCTCCTCATTTAATGGTGAAAAATCCTCAAAAGAAGCAATATGTTGTCCCATCGCCTTTATGAGGAAATAAAATTGGAACACATTCTGGATCTTGCTTCCTTCTGGTATCTCTAACTTGTAACCACTTCACCAACCCTCATGGTGACGTTGTATGGTCCATAAAATTGGGTTTTAATCTTTTATGCTCTACTTCTCTTCAAGGAATACTATCTGTACAGCTCCAAGCTCAAGAATACTAAGTCCCCCACCTCAAAATTTCTATCTATCCAATGTATGTCTGCATATAATATTTTTTGGATCTATGTTGCTTGTAAATTCTCTTTCATGCTTTTGAATATCTCCTAACTCTCCTCTATCCAATCCTTGGCTCTTGGGGGCCTGCTATCCCCAAATGCCGTCTCTATGAATGATGGTGCAACATACCCATACAAGGCCCCGAATGGTGTCATCCCGAGGAACATATGATGTGTCATTTTCTATCAATGTTCACCCATGTGGATCCACTTCACCCATGTTTTTTGTTGTCACCCTACATAGTTCCTCAAATACCCATCCACCCATTTTTTTACTATCTCTATCTGCACGTCAGTCTGTGGGTGGTAACTAGTGCTTGTGGTCAACTCTGTTCCCATCAACCAAAACAAATCTTTCCAGAATGAACTGATGAAGCATCCATCTATGTCATTGACTACATGCTTTAGAAAGCCATGAAGTCTGAAAATATATCTGAAGAATAGCTCTACAACTTGGTTCAATTTTTACTCTATGGGAATTGTGAAGAAATGCACAAACTTGGTCAGTATTTCAACCACAATAAATATGTAGCCTCTACCATGCACCTTAGGTATCCTTTTGATGAAGTCCATGGATATGCTCTCCCATTTCGGCTCTGGAATGGGTAGAGGCTGAAGTAACCCTCTAGGGAGTTTCTTCTCTAATTTTTTCTGCTGAAAATTCACACACTTGATCCAGGTAGATATTGATGGCCACACACCTATTCCAACTGACTCAAAACAATCTTCTGAAAATTTACTATTTTTAGCATTTTTTCGGTTCCTAAACTTTCGGGGCCATTTTGAGGGCCTAAATGAATATTTTTTAGGATAGAGCACCTCAATGATAGCCAAAGGATTTTATTGATACCCCAAAATGAATCTCATTAATGATATCTTTCCAACGGATATCTTGCACCCAAAACGAAGATCACATTCCAAAGTTACACCCCCGGGAAGTTGATACACCAAACTACCCAAAACATGGTCCACAAAATTGTTGGCTTTTCATCTTCCGGGGTTAGAGTTTTGGATTCTCTTTATGTTGAAAATACCTTTGGAGCCTCATTGTAACAATCATATTCTTGTGAATGTGAGTATCTATCGCATCTCTTCTCATAGATAAGCTGCCACCATTCTAGCGAGTCTTTCACTCTGTATTTCTATAGTTTTGTACATTTCACTCATTAATAGAAATTATGTATTATTGTATATCTGTTTTTATGGTTGCATCTATGATATATTTATGTTATATTGTTGGATATATGAGATATCTTTGTACATTTATTTATTATATATCCGCTCTCATTTCATGTTGAAAATAATCTGGATCAGTGGTATCAAAGTAGGTTGCTCTTGATCATTTTTCAATGCATGTCCCCAACGAGGTCCTAGTATAGAAATTTGGGTCTCGAGCTTGTATCTCTTGAGGAAAATCTCTCTCACACGCCCAAGAAACCCTCTATAGAAGAAGAAAATAAAAATGATAGAGTAGATGATTCTATTAATATGTTTCTTGAGAAAGCTCTCAAGCGATAGCGGGACGAAATGATGGAGAATTTTTCCCACATCCTTCAACACTTGTCGATAACAACCGGTGTGTCTTCATCAAGCGACCACTTTGAAGGTACCTTGCCTTTCAAGGTACAAGTTAATTTTTATATTCTCATATTTGAAGGACAGATAGATGCATATGCCCTAGAAAAATGGTTAAATTTGCTAGAAGTTTATTTCTTCGTTCACAATTTTTTCGACAGGGAAAATATCACCTTCTCACTCCTTAAGTCTCTCCCCCATGTCAAACATTGGTGGGAAACTTACTAGGATAAAAGTTCCATGGAGGAGTCTAGAATATATGGGGTCGAGCCCACTTGGTAATTTGTTTTGGATGTGGTCAAGGAACAATAGTACCTTGTTGGTAACTATGATGACCAGTACATGAGATGGACCATGCTATGTCAAGAGAGGGGCCAAGAAGTACCAAAGTTCACAAATACATTTCATACCTTGCGCACCAAGTTGGGTATCAAATATTTTGAGCGAAATTTGGTTCTGAAATATCGTGGGGCTACACATATACATCCAAAATGAAATGGAGTTTTTGGACATCTCATCGTTAGGAGCTTCCTATCAATATGTTGTCAAAATTGAGAAGAAATTTAGGCACCAGAAAAATAGGAGTTTGGGTCTGCAAATACACAACAACCAAAGTATGATAAAGACTTACCTAACAAACAGTCTCCCGAAAACTAGTCCAAGCCACAGGAAAAGAAGGGTCATGGGAAGACGAAGAAAGACACTGGAAAGTGGTGTGATTTCCAAAAACTCCCTTGGCACAACATTGATGAATGTCGCTCAAAACAATCATTGGTGGTCGAGATTAAAGAAAGGGATCTGAATCCTAATTCAAAAAATATTGGTAGAAGACATATCATCGACGCAGACCCCACTACTATTGTCGCAATCGCAACAATTCAATGAGAAGAACCAACAACAATTCAATGAGAAGAACCAACGGATCCTGAAGAGGGGGAGTGCCTTTTTCATTCACAGATGTGGGTGAAGGGTAACCCAATTCATTTTATTGTTTATAGTGGAATCCAGAATAACTTCATCTCAGCATAGGTTGTCAAACAATTGGTATTGTCGACAACACCACACTTGCAACCATACAACATCAGGTGGCTTCGCCAACGATGAGATCTTCATGTCAACCAACAGTGTCAATTGTCATATAGCATCCATACCTTCAAGGATAAGGTATTATGTGATGTTTCCCCACTGGATGTATGTGATGTTATTTTGTGCCAGCCATATATGTGGAAGCGCCATGCTATTTATGAGTCTCGACCCCGTAGTTTCATTATTACTCTAGGGGTCATCTCTACAGGATACCATAGCTAGTTCCAACTATTTTCCCACCTAAACAATGTCGTAAGGTAGTATCTCATACTACAAAATTCATCTTTTTCATAGTTTTTTCAAAAGGTGAACAAAAGAACATCGCAACCATTGCAGCCTCAGTCAAAGCACCTTTTGTCTAGCAGAAGCATGTCGACAAGATTGAAGAAAAACACAAGGATTCCTTCTGCACAGTCATCTCATGTATACATACTGGTTCAAAAGTTCCAACCCTTCTAGCCACATGTTTGTGACAACCTTCAACAAGCTAAGAAAAGAAACTTCTCCAGAAAGGAAAGCAACTCATCAAGATGCATATTCAACAAACGCTTTTCCCTCTCCCCCGGACACTCAATGCAATGGAAACCATTTCTTCCTAAGGAGGGAGGATTTATCCAAGTGGATATCAGTGGCCACCCACCTATTCCAACTGGATCAAAATAGTCTTCTGCCAATTCACTATTTTTAGCAGTGTTTCGATTCCTAAACTTCCGGGGAAATTTTGAGGGCCTAAATGATTTTTTTTTGGATCAAGCACCTCAATTATGGATAAAATATTTTATTTATCCCCCAAAATGAATCTCCTCTATTATATCTTTCCAACGATCTATCATGTGCCCCAAACAGATATCGTATTCCAAAGTTACGCCCCCGAGAAGTTGATACACCAAACTACCCAAAATGGGGTCCACAAAATTGTTGGATTTTCATCTTTTGGGATTAGGGTTTTTGATTCTCTTTATGTTAAAAATTCCTTTGGAGCCTCATTATAACAATCATGTTTTTTTGAATGTTATTATCCATTGCATCTCTTCTCATAGATAAGTTTCCACCATTCTAGCGAGTCTTTCACTCTGTATTTCTACAGTTTTGTACATTTTGCTCATTAATAGAAATTGTGTGTTATTGTATATTTGTGTTTATGGTTGAATATATGATATATTTATGTTATATTATTGGATATCTGACATATCTCTATAAATTTATTTATTATATCTGCACTCTTATTTTGTGTCGAAAATAATCCATATCAACACTATTGGATGTGTTTCAACACATCGTCCTTGAGACCCTTCCATGAGAATCTCTTCCTGACCTGCCTGTATGTTTTAAAATATCCCTGGTGTCTTGCTAATGGTGAATCATGAACTGTTATCAAAATATTTCTCTTAATTTCAGCTTCTAGAACTAAGTAGATTCGGTCCTTATATACGATGACCTTATCTAATACTTTGTACCTCTCATCCACAACTTTCCCATCCAACACCTCACAGTAGAATTTATTTTTTGAGTGTTCCACTAATAAATGATCCTTCCAGTCTGTAGATATATCCATCAATGAGAAACACATTGGTTTCCTAGATAAGGCATATACTACAACATTTTTCTTGCATTTTACATATTCAATGTCAAAGTCAAAGTCAAAGAAATGGACCTTCGTGACCCATTTTTGTTATCTCTCACTAACGTCTTTTTGTTCTAAGAAATACTTTAAGTTGTTATGCTCTATTTTTACCAAAAATCGGTTTCCTACTAAATATAGTATGGATTTGGTTAAGGCATACATGATATCTATCATTTCCTTGTCGTAGATGGAATAGAGTCTTTCTATCCCCCTGAGTTTCCTTCTCTCGAAGGCTATAGGGTGGCCTCCCTGCATCAATATTGTTATATTTTCTTAAATTTTCTGTAGCAATAGATTTACCAGAGTATTTTGATCTTACTTTAACATTCAACAACCATATGTTGAAAATATAAGTAGGATCTAGAAGAAAATAGAAAAGCACAAGAAGACACAATAATTTATCCTAGGAAAACCCCAAACTCGAGGAAAAACCCAACCAACGTTTCTTAGAGAGAATGTTTTTGATAACACAATACAACCATGAACAAGCTCTATTCACAAGAGAAAAACCAACAATGAAGAAACCCTAATAACAAGTACTTATCCCTTCTTCTTTCCAAACCCTAGTGAGGGTAGAAAATTGAGCAACATTGAACAAAGACAGTGCATCACAAAAAGCAACGACTACGATGCTCCTTGAAGAATTCGTTGGAACTGCTACTTCAACTGCATTGTAACTACCACTGCAACTACTACTAGACTTTCACACTAGCTAAGAAGCTGAGTGTATGTGTTTCAAATGGAAAGGCGTATCCCTTTATTTATAGTCTTCAAATCACTTTACCGGGGCCAACTTCTCTTCCTGGAAATTCTATTTTCACTTTATTATTTTCCTATGGGGCCAACTTCTCTTCTGGGGTATTCTTCAACTGTTCAATGGTATTCCTTTGACTTCTTGGAATCTTCCTCTCTAAGAAAAGTTGTCTAGGAGGGAATACCTCCTGCTGCTAGAAAACATCAACACTCCCTCTTAGTGAGGGAGGTATTATTCCATGATGCTCTCATCTAGTAGTCCCAATCACTCCCATTCACTTCACATGGCATGGGAAGGACTACCACCATAGTCTTAATACTATGCTGCAAGTATCTATGATGTTTCTCCTCTCCTAGTAGTCCCAATCACACCTGTCCACTTCACATGGTATGGTAAATACTACCACCATATCCTAATTCACACCTATCCACTTCACATGGCTTAGGAAAGTCTATGCCATGGTCCCAATCACACCTATCCACTTCACATAGTGTAGGAAAGACCATGCTACAAGTCCCAATCACACCTATTCACTTCACATGGCTTAGGAAAGACTTGTACCAGGCTACTCATTACTCCCTCAGTCACTTCACATGATTGATATGGGAATCCCTTGGCTAGAGGGAGTATCTTCCCACTGTAGGAGAAAAATCACAAGTCCCTCTCAATGAGGGTGGACATTTTGCATCACGCCAAGCTTGTCTCCGAAGTACTCATACTTCTCTTTAGACAAAGGATTGGTGAGAATATCTTCTATTTGATCATTTGTGGATATGTACCGGAGTTCTACTGCTCCTTTCTACACCATGTCTCGAATGAAATGGTGTTTGATCTCTATATGCTTTGACTTGTCGTGAAATACTAGATTCTATGAAATCTCCACACAAATTTCATTATCACAGTATATCAAATTTGGATCCAACTATAGATCAAATAACCCTGCAAGCAACTTCTGAAGCCACACTACTTCACGGCTTGCAAACTAGCTGCTATATATTCTACCTTTGTTGTACTGAGTGCTACTAACGATTGTTTTCTTCTAAACCACGAGATCATACCTAATCCAAAACTGAAGAAACATCCTGATGTGCTTTTCTTATCCACTACACTCCCCACCCAGTCATAGTTTGTATAATCTTGCATCTTTACTTCACCACCTGAGACATATCTAAGTCCATATCCAACAGTACCATGAAGGTACCTCAATACATTCTTTGTTGCTACCAAATGTACATGTCTAGGATCAAATCATATATCCGGCCTAGTGCTAACCAGGTACATCAAGTATCTGATAAATTGTTTGTACATCATGGGATCAACCAAATATGAAGAAGAATCACTCAAGATATTCATATTCGTCACCATAGGTGTGGTCATGGAATTGCATTCCATCATCCCAAATATCTGCAGGATCTCAACTGTATACTTTCCTTAGATAAGGAAGATCCCATATGGTCTATGCCACACCTATAATCCCAATAAATATTGCATCAAACCCATATCCTTCATTTCGAACTCTGAAGTGAGCTCCCTCTTGCACCCATCTATGAGATTCTCATCCCCTGTAAGAAACAGGTCATCCACATATAGTACCAATATAAAGGGGCAACTATATTCAACCTTGTAGTAAATGTTGGGATTTGCATCGCTCTTGGTAAACCACAATCTCATCAAATAACTATCTATTTTGGCATACCATGCCCTGGGTACCTTCTTATGCACGTACAAAGATTTATTCAATTTACAAACATGGGACTCATTCACATAGATTACAAAACCTTGTGGATTCTCTATGTACACTTCTTCTTCAATTACACCATTCAAGAAAGAAGTCTTTACATCCATATGGTGTAATTTATATCCCATAACAAAATCAATAGATATAATAGATATAATAGAAGTGTACCTAGCTACTGGATAAAATTTATCATCATAATATTCTCCCTCTTTCTGGGAGAATCCTCTAGCCACAAATCTAGCTTTGTACTTCTCTATGCTACCATATGTAGCATGTTTGATCTTGTAGATCCACTTGGAAGTCACCAATGACTTCCCTTTTGGTTTCATAATCACTTCCCACACATTGTTCTTCATGATGGATTGGTACTCTTCCATCATAGTATCCTTCCACACTTACTTCTTTGCATCTTCCTCGTAAGTGGAAGGTTATGAATCAATGATCTTACTCATCGACACCACATAGTTGGAAAACTTGCGTGGTCTCTTGATTTCTCTTAAGATTGACTTCCTCTTAGTATATACAATCTCTAGAGCCATCTTCTCCCTCTGCATATGTTGACTTCCTCTAAAGTCTAATCTCCTATGACCTGCCTTGGGGGGCTATTCCTCCCTACTGGATCTTGAGGGATGACTCCCTCTAAACTTTGGCTCCTTTTGAGATGGTATTTGGTGAAGCCACCTGCCTCACAATTGATGGAGCCATCTACTCCTCCTCATGATGTGGCTCATCAATGTCATATAACTTGAGAATCTCTTAGGTAGTTTTCTCTCCATGAAAGTATCACGGGGAGTTGCATGCCTCACTGCATCCTACAAAGTGTCACGAAGCCATCCTGGCCTCCTCCTAGTCACTGAAACATATATAGGTAGATCCAATGGCCCTATTGGCTTTACTTACTCCTCTTGATAGTCTGAAGGATGAACAAATACACTAGAGGGAACTGTACGGTCATCCCTCAGAGACATATGCTCATCAAATTCAATATCCATATGAGACACTCTATATCCCATAAGAGTACCCTTCTTTCCAGAAGGTTCTAACTTCGTCCTCTTCTTATTTGGTACATGGATGTATACTGTCATGTATACAAATTCTTTTCTGGATAGTCTACTCCATGTATCAAACTAGAGATCATTTAATGTTATGAACATAATATATATAAATAAGAGATCATTTAATGTTATGAACATAATATATATACATAATATATATATATGTAACAAATAACCAAATACGCAATCGCAATAATATATATAAAATATGAATAATTGATAAAATATATGATGATTACAATTGAGAGTGAGGGCTTATTATATACCCACACAGGGGTGCCCTTTCACCACTAGACATGTCTTTTCGAGAGCATGTCCTTTCATTACTAATAATTACTATTTACTAACTAACTATTTACTAATTAAATATTATGTTATGAACATCTTATTTATATATATTATGTTCATAACATTGCCTTCCTCTTAAAAAATGCTTTGTCCTCAAAGCATTGGTAACGACGGGTGTAATTGACGAAAATGTTCTGATTCCCATGCTGCATCTTCCTCTGGAAGGTTTTTCCATTTGATAAGATATTCTTTGA
>JASDQU010688739.1:52505-66459 GCA_032191745.1 Picea mariana
TATATAAAATATGAATAATTGATAAAATATATGATGATTACAATTGAGAGTGAGGGCTTATTATATACCCACACAGGGGTGCCCTTTCACCACTAGACATGTCTTTTCGAGAGCATGTCCTTTCATTACTAATAATTACTATTTACTAACTAACTATTTACTAATTAAATATTATTTTATGAACATCTTATTTATATATATTATGTTCATAACATTTAATCTATTGCCTCCTGCAACTTTCACTATAGTTCCCTCTCAGGGATATCACCTATGACCTTCCCAGAACAAGAACAAGAACAAGAACAATACCAATAACAGGAACAAGTACAACCATCACTATATCTATTTCTCAGAACTATCACCTGTGACCTACCTAGAACAAGAACAATATTAAGAAGCAAGGACAATGCTTTTCTAGTGTTGTGACGAATTATTCCTCCATGGTAACCTACCCGAAACAAAACAAGAACATCTCCATGGTAACCTAGATGGAATTTATAGGGTAACCTTCCTGGGACAGAGACTAAAACAAAGAACATATCCTAGAAGAGATCATTTTCTCTTGTAAATAAGTGCATCATTAGTACTATATAGTGAGCATTTATATAATGATCATCATACCAACAATACTCAAGTGTTACTAAACATATGATATCAAAAGTACTCAGTAGTAATAGAACTATAAATATTGTTGTTTGAGTTACAACATTTACTTAAGATGCAACAATATAAAATATCAAACTTGGTATACAAACCCTAAGACATAATCATTGTAGGATACATCATCATTGCTGCCTCCAATTCTTGAGCTTCCTCTGAGTGCACTAGATCTATGATCCCTTTGGCTCTATTGTCACTGCTTGAACAAAATTTATTTTTCCAAGTGTACATCTCCTGCAAACACCCTCATGATATAACTTATATATAAGTGTGTATCTATGAAATTTGTAGCACCATCCATCTTGTCTTCTAATCTGAGACAACACATCATATCAACAAGAATAAGTCATAAATCTGAATCAGAAGGTTCGATGTTAGGAAAAATGTCAATAAGCCTGGAAACTCTAAAATTTTAACTTTGATAGATTGCTAATATAAGAGGTGTAGTAGTATCACTAGTGCAAGGTGAGTTTCTTTGTGCCAAAATTCTCCCCAAATCAGCCCAATAAATGCTCAGTGAGCTTCAAAAAAGTGTTACTGAGATTATTGTAGAGAGATAGGGGTGAAATTTTGACTTTCACCAAATTACGATCTGAGAGGTGCAGTAATTGTGTTGGACCAAGGAAATTTGATCTATGGTGGAGTTGGTCCCAATGTCTTTGCAATAAGTGCTCAACGAGACAGACAAGAAAAATTGTGCAACTACAAATCACAACAATGTATGATCTCCCTTCCAGTGATTAGACTGTTCTGAAGGTAACATGCTCTGATACCATGTTAGAGTTTCTTAAATTTTTAGTAGAAATAGATTTACCATAGTATTTTGATCTTTCTTTAACATTCAATAAACATATACTGGAAATATAAGTAGGATCTAGAAGCAGATAAACAAGCACAATAAGACACAAATATTTATCCTGGGAAAACCCCAAACTTGGTGAAAAACCCAACGAACTTTTCTTAGAGATAATGTTTCTGATAACACAATACAACCATGAACAATCTCTATTAACAAGAGAAAAACCAGCAATGAAGAAACCTTTATAACACGTACTTATATCTTCTTCTTGTCAAACCCTAGAAAGGGTAGGCAACTAAGCAACATTGAACAAAGATAACACATCACCAAAAACAACTACTAAGATGCTCCTTGAAGAATTCACTGGAATTGCTACTGCAACTGCTACTAGACTTTCTCACTAGCTGAGGAGCTGAGTGTATGTGTTTCAAATGGCAAGGTGTCTCCCTTTATTTATAGTCTTCAAGTCACTTTACTAGGGTCGACTTCTCTTCCTGGAAATTCTATTTTCACATTATTATTTTCATGTGGTGATGAATTCTCTTCTAGGGTATTGTTCAACTATTCAATGGTCTTCCTTTGACTTCTTGGAATATTCCTCTCTAAGAAAAAAAAATCTGTGAGGGAATACCTCTCGTTGCTATAAAACATTAACAAATATTTCTCTAATTCCCTCCCTTGGTGTGTCACATTCTAATACAAATGGCCATGTGAAGTCAGGAAGTGACACCATTGGGCACGTGATCATCACTTCCTTTATATTTTCAAAATTATTTTGAGATTCTTCGGTCCAGTTGAAATCCCATTCTTAGTCAAGTCTATGAGTGGTTCCCCCAACTGTGAAAACCCCTTCGCAAATATCTTGTAGTAACTACATAACTAAAAGAACACTTTCAACTCTTTGATGTTCTTGGGCGTTGGCCAATCCAGAATGGCCTTGATATTCTCTTGGTGTACCTGCACCCCCTGCTCGTTGATGATATGGCCTAGGTACAAAATTTATCTCATACCAAATTCACACTTGGATTCTTTGGAATAGAGCGATTAATACTGAATTATGCTCAACACCTTGTCTAAGTGCTTCAAATTTTCTTCCCAAGTCTTGTTGTATATCAAGTTGTCATCGAAGAATACCAAAAGATACTTCCTCAACTGATATCTGAAAATATGGTTCATGAAATATTGGAAGGTTGTTGGTGCATTGGTCAACCCGAAGGGAATGAACAAAAACTTGAAATTCCCAAAGTGGCACCTTAAAATTGTCTTCTCAATATATTTCTCCCCGATGTGAATCTGATGGTAGCCTGAGCGAAGATCTATCTTTGAGAAGTAGACTGCCCCATGTAATTCATCCATCAACTCATTTATGCATGGAATGGGGTATCTATTTTTTATTGTTTTCTTGTTGAGTGCATGATTTTTTATGCACATCCTCAACATGCCATCCTTCCTCATGACCACTACTACGAAAGAAGCGAATGGACTAGTACTGGGCCTGATGTGTTCCATCTCAATAAATTCATAGATTTCTTTTTCGATCTCATCCTTGAATCTCCTAGGATTCATGTATGGTTTAGTGATCATTGGTGTCGCATCCTCATCCATATCAATCATGTGCTCAAATCCTCTATCGGGCGGTTGCCCTGGGGTGTTGGCATAAATAACAACTCATACTAACTCAGTAATTCCCTGTTATTTGTCTGATACTTTTTTCTAGCATCTAATTCTTTCTGCGTGGTAATTGAGAATTTGACCGCATATGTCACATCCTCGTGTATGAAAATACTCTCCATTATCTTTACCGACACTGTCATGGGTGCTCTTGTAGACATGCCCCTCAATACCACCTTTGCACCACTCACATATTTGAAGCTCATCATCAAGGTCTGATAATTGGTACTAATTTTTCCTAGGGAGTACAACCACTAAACGCCTAATACCACATCAGTCTCTGATAAGTCAACTACATAAAATGTGTCTGGCAAGGTGTAGTTATCTAGTTTAACTTCTAGATCCGATACCATGTCTAAACATGTCATGGTGTATCCATCTACCACTACTACAGTGAACCCCTCAAACTCCTCCATTTGCAATCCTCTCCTAGTTCACAATGTTGCGTCAATAAAATTATGGTTCACCCCATCATCTACTAGTGTCATGACATGTTGTCCCTAGATAAGTCCTTTGAGCCTAATGGTATCATCTCTGGGTAATTTTGAAAGGGTCTCTATGATTCCACCCTTCATTGGTGCTCATTTTTTTCCTTCTCACGTGGTTGTGGTTTCTCTATAGGCCATCCCTCCTCATGTCCATCCTCCTCCTATGAACTATAAGAATCATGTTTTGGTGTAGGTATGATCTCCTCCTCCTCCTCACTGTCTGATATTCCCCTTTCCCATGCATCTGTGGCCTGGGACCCATAGCTCTCTACAAGTGAAACAAAACTTCTACCTCATAATCTCACGCCTAGTCTCATCATAATTTTTTTTTTTACCCTTCCATTCCCTTTGAGGTTTTTTTTATCCATGTTCTTTTGTGGAACAAAGGGTTTTGAAAAGGCTCTTGGTTTCTGTATTGAGTCTCCCATATTTCTAGTGCGCAAAATGGAATATTGTAGGTTTTGAATTCCTTCACCCAACCTCTCAATGGTTTGATCAACCCTTATGTAAACATAATCAACAATCTATGCTCAGATATGTCAGTCTACGAACTTCCTCTGGAAATCTGTAATGGAGGACTTGGTGATCTGGTCTGTCGCAATTGTGTCAAGTCTCTAAAGTGAATCTCTATATCCCTCTGATCAAATATCCCCATTAACCTCTCAGTGAACTCCATGTAGGATGTGATACGATTGTGACCCAAGGTCACCAATCCATAATGCCACCACTCATGGGCTTCCCCCTCCAAGTGTAACGTGGTGAAGCTTATAGCTTCTTATTCTGTCATATGATTAATCTTGAAGTATGTGTCAAGATTTTTCACCCATGCCTGAGTTGAACACATAGTACATCCATTAAAAGAGGGGATCATCAGTTTCCCAACTTTCTTGATAAAGTCCATGTTCTGCAGTTTCATTTTACCCCTATGTGCTTCTTTGGGCCCATTTCAATATCTGAATGAACAATATTCCATAAAGCTCATATCAGCGTGGAATTTCAGGCCTAGTGCCATATAATCTCTCCTATACTCTGTGAATGGATCTCTCGATCCTGTATGCCCATGTCCTGGATATCCAATCTATTGCCCATGTCCCGGCTATCCAATCTGTTGTTCTCCCTGAAATTGAGGGTAAAGTGATCTGGGAATTTTTCCCATTGAAGTATAGGTACGAGTGGGTGACTGGTGTCCACTTGACCCTGCTTGGTTCCCATAGGAACCACTCACTCCACCTACTTGGTTCCCCATGGAACCACTCGCTCCACCTGCTAGGTTTGCACCACTCACGCCCAAGCTATTCTGGATCATCTGTGAATTGATTTCCATCTATGTTATGGAATTCATCATGTCCCTCATTCAATATAGCTTTGGTATTGTCACAATGGATCTCTGGTCATTTCCCACTGCCCACTGGAAATTAATTTATGTCAGCCATCTCTCTCTCTAATGCCGCCTTTGTATCTGAGTTGATATGATCTCTTTCCTCTACCTTTTCTTCTATATCTAAGTGGATGTGGAAGGGGGTGTAGTCTTCTCTGGTTTTGTCCCTTCTTTCCCTATTGTGACCCCTATTGTACTGAACATACTCGTCTCCTATGTGACCCCTACACTTTGTTTACTCTTCACCTATTCCTGGAATCATGGATCGATGATTCAAGTGTTTCCTCACAAGATGGGAGGAAGAACGCTCTGATACCACTGTAATATCCTGGATCCTTGGATCTGGATATTAACTACTAATTTTTGGATTTTTTCTGCAGATATCCTACACAAAGGGTTTCTAACTGAGTTTATGAGGTTTCTGGATGTGTTTGATTGGTTTTATAATCACGTGTGAAGCATGCATAGTATTTTGGATCCATAATCAAACTCATTGTATTTATTAATCAACAACAAATGACAATATAATGAAATACTAAAACAAAGCTCAAAAACTCTTCAGTTAGATATTCACAAAGATAGATCTATCATGTACTACAAAGAAATTCAAGTATAATATCTATCTATAACATGCGACGATATATCCATAACATGCAAGTCAAATTTGTTGCATGCATGGAAGAAAACGTTGCATGCACTCTAGAATATGATGTCGAACTGTTAGATTTGTATAGAAATTGAGAAATGATAGCAATAATCCTCAAAATATGATGGGATCTGTCTCAAATGGGTCACCCATATGCCTATATGATTCACTCTATCTCAAGAGTAAGTCTCTAGCCTCTGGGAGCTTGTTGCTGCAATGTCAGATCTCTGAATCAACTACTAGGATACCCCACACACTGGCTACTAATGAAAATGAAGCCCCAAGAGAAATAAATATCGAAAAATGATGGGATATGTCCCAATGGAATCTCCCTATCTCCCTCTCAAATGGGTTTCCAGGGTTTAGGTTCACCATGCTTCTCCAAGCCTAGAAATCTATCTAAGTGGTCAATTCTCCTCCAAACCCTCACGCTGCCAAGATAAATCTACGCTATATCTATTATCTGAATCTTCATGAATCTTGAACCTGTAATTGATGTGAATCCTTGAGGTACAATCCAATTCTATACTCTGGATACTTATAAAGAATCTAAGTGATTATTCCGATGGATTAGGGTGTGTCTTTCAACACTGAAATATATCAATAGTGGCGGTTTCCTCCATAAATCCATAAAACATCAAAAAGTCGCTTGACTTCTCCTCTGGTGTCCAATTCTCAACTCAATTATCAATAATAGTGGAATTAGGTTTCTTTTCCTCCTTTATACTCAACCCTCATCTAATTCCACATTCACTTTAATTAATTATGTGATGTTTCCTAAGTTTTATCTTTAATAATCACTTAAGTCACCTAAAACACCTTTTTCTCTTTTTTACTATCTAATTTCACTTTCACTTTAGACTTTTGGTTAAATGACATCAAATAAAGGTGTTATTCCCTTTTTTTCCTCTCAACTATAGTCTACGGGAACATATTGACTACTAAGTCACTCCCTGATGTAGTCATCATCGAGAAAGGGACATTGCATATGAAAGGAAGCTCAATGGTGATGTGATTTGTCACTTTAAACTCCCACACTTACCTCTTTAACCCGCGGTTTCACCTTTTATTCAGAAAATGTGACAATGATCGGTTTTGATTGTTCATAAGGCCAATTTAATTAAATTTGTGACGGATTTGGTGTGGAAGGGGGGAAATTTACTTACATGGTCCAATTTAATCAATGAAGAATGCCATGGATTGCTTGGTTCCACCCTCCAAAATTCTAATTTAATTAAATAGAGCCGATTTAGTTGAAAGAGCTATGGATGGTGTGGGCAACCTCTCTAGAAATGACGACTTTCTCCATGTACATGAATTCTTAATAAAAGGGCAGCCTCATCATTTTGTTTTCGATGAGGTGTGGTCCCTTTCATAATATTATTTAATTTCTCCTCATAACATAATTTATATGTCCTTTTACTTGCCCCTTATCTTGATTTTGTCGAGTCAACTTAAAAATGTCGGATTTGATGAATTCCAACACATGAGTTTTGTTTGATATGTGCTTAACTTTCCCTTTGATTCCTGATCCATCTTTGCATGTCATGGGATGACCTTGTTTTTTCCACGTTTACGCATAAATGTGCATGTGTCACCCTTCGGCAACTGATTTTGCCTTAAAAAAATTTTGTTTTCCAAAATATCAATGTGACATGTCAAGTGCACATTGTGACGGTCAATATGAGCCCTTGTTGTATTTTCGGCCCCGGGACTTCGTGCATCGGGTTCATGAACTGCCTCGAAAAATAGGATATGTTGCAAAGTGTGAGACTGCCATGTTGAGAATTGTAAACTAAGTAATGCACCATGTCCAAGAGATGCATACAGACTCTAGACACATGACCATGTGCAAAATGACATAGGTGTATGAGACCATGGTCCAACTATCCCTACATAGTGAGATCACCCCTACAAAGAAACCGCCTCCCGTAAACCATGTGTCCTAATAGATTCATCAAAAGTCCTCGAATCCTATCTAAGACAAAAGGAATTGAGAGTGGGGACTAGAAGGATTGAGCATGGATGATCTGAAACCAAGGTGACACTGATACCAAACTTGATTTGGTTCTAGGCCACTTAACAAAGGTTAGATTTACAATCGTGGATCTATTGAACTTGATTGCATCAAAGGTAAAAATATGTGTTTATGAAGACTTGAATCCGAATTGAATATTAACTTGGTGAATGTGTTGTTAGTCTCATAATCCATTACTTAATGCATTTAATAATCATAATTGTGGAAATAAAACATGCATAAGAAAAAATGAGACAAGAAATTCACACATGAGGCAAGCGATCACCGAGTTGTTAACGAAGTTCACCATAACCTTCTGGCTACATCTATGGATCCGCTTAGAATACGAATCACTTGATTATCCTTCCTTTGAAAGGGATGAAATATTCTCACAAAATGTGGCACATGCTCCAAGGCTCTCACATAAGTGACATTTCTTCATACACCATAAGGACTACATTCTCCCCAATGGAGGGGGCTCAACTCTCCCAATGAAGAGGCTTGCAAACCACAAGCACGATTTCTTTATTCTCTCCTCAAATATCTCTCAAAAGAGTCTCCCAAAAAAGGATCCTTAAATCTCTCCCAATAAGGAGTTTAAATAGTTTCCTTAGTCTCCATAATCCAAGGAGACAAGATCCACAAATTTAGGATCTCATAACCACTCAAGGACAAAAAAGAGAAATTATCTCAACCAACTCATGAGACCCTTAACTTTCTCCTTGAGACTAGGAAACCACTTTTAATAAAGTGAGGCAGAGTCCAAACCAACTCATAATACCCTTAACTTCCTCCTTAAGACTAGAAAACTAATTTCCCCTTAAATTTAGGAAACTAATTTGTGAGTTAGATTCCCAAAACTAATTTCCCTTTTTACAATTAAATGAATGATGTGTGAGATTCTCAAACTCACTTTAAGAATTAATCATTTTTCCAGTGTGCATGACTACTATCACTGAAAAATAGTCCACAACATTGCACACAATGGTTGCAGAAAGACATCAATTCCAGCGACAATTAGTCCACCTACAACACCAAACTCCATCAAAAGGAAAAAAACTATATACTTGGTTCAAAAAATCAAAGTGTGTAGCATGCATGGGCTAACACAGCCCTCAACGTGCACTATGCGCAAAATGAATGATTGACTATGAGAAAAGAAGCGCACTTCCATGAATGGCACATTTACGAATCTTGTCGGCCCCTCAACCACTTCTAGTCCGACCCCCAACATGATTTTACACTCATATCTGAGCAAAATCTAGCTTGGAGGCTGGTCAAGGGCTAGAGAGTGCCCTAAAAGGCCCCTTGTTCACACTATGAACCAATTACATATTGCCATGAATGGATGTTATAAATATGTACCATGGGTGTGCTAAGAAAATAAGAACTTCAAGGTATTGTTATGATGAAAGAATTCTTCTTTGAGAATCCTCTTCTCTTTGAAGCCTTCAAGCACCATTGCAATAGGCCATTCCACTCACCTCTTGAGGTAATTGGCATTGTATTTCTTCACCATTATCATTTCTTCCATTGTATGAAGAGAAGATCTCTCTATTAGGGAACTCAAGATCCCTCCCAAGGAGGAAGAGGGGACTCATAGGTCCCTGCCTTTCTCTACGGTGTTTATTCTATCAATATATTGATCCATTGGTAGCTATATATTGGTCATTTTTTGATTTTATGGTTCTACGTTCTTCAAGATTCTCTAACATTTATTTCTTAGTTGTTTTTAGTTTTATTTATTTGTTTTCATGTGTATTTGGTTTATCTAATCAACTCACAAACTTATGTCTTGTTTAGCTGGCTTAACTAAGCATGCAATTGTTGTATTTTTGCTCACCCAAGTGAGAAAACCAACACAACAGATTGGCGACCATACTGGGGATCAATATCAAATTCCTCCCTATTTAAGTCTTGAGAGCACTTCTTTTTTATTGTTTTGACATGCAGGTACCAAAATCGGCCTAGCCCAACCTGCCAAAGTCAAAATTCAGAGACAAGGAAGGAGTATTTCAATTGGAAATTTCTTCCCCGACGCATGACATGAAGTGCACGAATTTCAAGGCCCACAGACGTGCACTCTGTGCATTGTGCGTGAAACATGCTTCATTACTTTACGCATTGTGCGCCCTCTGCGCGTCTGTCAGAATTATAGCCCGCACATAAGTTCATTTTTTTCAAATTGTAAGGGTTTTTATGATTGGTTTGAGGGCCCCTAGCCTTCAGTTTTTTATTTTCCTGCACTTTGTAAGGCAACTACACTTCAATTAGAGTCATTTCTCATAACAAAGTTTAGATAACATAAGCACATAGGGATAAAAAGAATCACCATTCTTCTCTTTTTCTTTGTTTCCACATGGATGGCTCATTTGTCTTTTAAAATTTTGAGTTGAAGATACAAATCACTTAAATTGGGACTAGAAATTAATTTTAACCCTCAAGTATGCTCTTCCCCCGCACCCTAGTGTGATCTCGAGAATCAGAAAAGGTGGTTGAGAGGACATTTCATCTCCCTTAAAAAATCTTTAGGAGAGGACAAAGCCCCCCTAGGGTTCCTCTTAGTTTTGGAAACCATCTTAAATCTTTGTAAGGGCCCATACATGCCCACATGTTTGCAATATTAGGATAATTTCTAAAAATATTTCTTAGTTTAGATCACACTCTAGGAAAGTTTAAAGATGAAAGTAACGGGCCCATACATTTCCACATGTCTACAATTCTAGGATAGTTTAAAAAGCTTTCTTAGTATAGAAAACATTCTAGGGAGTTTAAAGGATTTGTAAGGACCCATATGTCCACGTTGTTAGTTCTTTAGGGATTTAAATATTCCGCAAGGTTGTACCAAAGATGCATATTAAGCTAGGTAAGAATATTTGTAAGGACCATAGGAAGTCCATATGTTTCAATATCACACTTAACTTATTAAAAATATTTGCACACTTTTTCACTTTCTTGCACACAAAGCCACTCCTCACACACATAATTTCTATTAGAATAGTGGAGGTCAAAGTAGGTTTTCTTCAAAGGAATTCTGAAAGATTCGACTACTTCTTTGGAAATTATCCACACCAATTAATTCAAACTATATTTTTCCATGACCCCAATCTCTCAGCCCACCACATCTAAAATATTTCTAAAAATGCACTAAATTTTCCTCCACAAGAGGTGCCAAAAGTTTTTTTTTTAGTCTGGGTAAGATCTTGGGGGTAGGCATCCAAATAACCCCTCGTTATCAGGTTCTCACATTTTCAAACAATAGAATTTGAGAATAGGGATCTTTCAAATCCTCCAAGTCAAGTGTTCCTACACCATAAGACAAGGAGATACTTGTGAAGGGTCGAAGGTCGAGGTCTGGTTGTTCTGCGCATCCCTCCTTGAGTCACCCAACTCTTGTGAGGTCATCCATCCCGTGACCCATTTCTAAGGCCGAAAATCTAAATGTATCACTTTGACTGAGGTACTTAGTGGCCAAACTTAGGATATCTACCCATGTGGCGGTTTTGGGCTGCAATCGCACCTTGATCAAATTTTGTGTGGCTATTGGGAAATATCGTGATCTTTTTTGGGATATGCACCCTCTACCCCTCATTATAAATGATTACTTGAAACTTCACTAGTCCCTATTCTGGTGGCTTCAAACCCCATTTTCGAGTGCTATTTGAAGGCCCAGTGTTGAATTGAGAGAAAGGACGATAAGTATTTTAGGAAACAAGCATTTTTTTTTTATTTGTTTCCCCACGTGGACAAAATCCACCTATTCACATACTTGTTTATTTACAGTTGATTTATGTATGATGGTCATTTGATTACATGCAATTGTGAGTTATACTATTTTGTGAAGGTCAAAATATCTTGTTCATTTATTTATCTCGTATCACCATTTTCACACATTCACTTTTCTATTCAGAACCATAGGGGAACCACAGAATCCTCATCGTTCTAGACGCTTGCAAAATCTCTCTCCTATTCTAAGAGGAGTCCCTAGTCTTTCCAGCTCACCGACTCAACCATCTCACATCCCCGTGAGTGCTACTATTTTGGGACCGCCTTACTTGGTTCCACTTTTCTTGGGTCAAATACCCAAGTTCATCCACCTATTAGTTCTCCTTCACAAGGAGGTGGGGGTCAAACTTCTTCTCAAGGGAGAAGTACAAGCCCACCCAATCCCTCTCAAGGGACAGGTCCATTACCTACACACACAATGGTTGGAACTAATCCTCCATCAAATCTCCCTATGCCATACTTGGCATCCATTAACATTCATGATTTAACCAAACTCACGAATGATCCCATTTTCCATGATCCCACTTGGCCCAATATGCCTACAAAATTGCCTTCAAATATTCCAAAGTTTGAAGGAAAACCAGGGGAGGATACTACCAACCATGTTATGACCTTCCACTTATGGTGCTCTTCAAACAACATCATGGATGATTCCATCTGCTTAATTTTGTTTCAACGGACTCTCACAGGTTCATCAACCAAATGGTATGTGGATGAACAATCGAGGTCCCATGTGACCTTTGAATCATTGGCCAAGGAATTTTTGTCCTTTTTCCAACTACCAGTTCCTCATGATACTGGCTTATAACTCCTCTCTGAGTTCAAACAAACCACTGCTATCCATATAGACAACCACATCCATGAATGGCGTCGACGACATAGTTTGTGTAAATTAGAAACCACCAAAGAACAATGCCTCGATTGGTTTCTTAAATCGCTCATCTCTATCATTGCCAAGGATGTAGCATCCAATTTTCCTCAATCAGAAGAGGAAGCCATCGGCAAGGCCCAACAATTTGACCTCATCTATGCTTAATCAAGTTACTTGTACACATTATTTCCTGATGCATCGAGACCCATACCATTTGGTCAGGACAAACCTGGGATGTACCACATTGCAGATGAGTTGTTTGGTTCTATGACCCATCTCAACCCTTATGGCCACTAGTCACCCACTTATGGGGAACATCCATATCCACAACCATATGGAGGGACGTCTTATTACCATCCTCCCACTCACCAATAGTCATATCCTGTTGCTCCCCCTCCACCATTGGGTGGACCCCCACTGGTACCCATCATGCATCTGGTCTCTCAACCAAGTACGAGTTCACCCTCCACCCCCACAAATAACCCCAACAGTAGTGGAAGTGCTTCAACTTACTACATGCCATATGGATCATCTCCACAAAACAATTTGTATTTTCCTTTTCCTGGTCCTCCCCAGCCGGTTTGTCATCCACCGTGACAACCACATGTTGACGTTAATTTTGTTCAATCCTCTCCCATTCAACAGGTTCATACTTTTGAAAAATTGAATATGGAAAATCCATCCCATAAATATACTAATGCCAAGAATAAAGGAAAAAAATGAAACAATAACAACCCGGGACCAGGAGGAAATAACCCCCAACAAAACCATCTCACTGGGGGAAACCAAAATCAAGGAAACTAAAACCCCCAAGGGGGAAAAAATAACAATCAACCACGACAAGGGAAGAACAATAACCTTAGAATTAAATTCCCTTGTGCTTTATGTGGTGAGTATGGACATTATACTCACCATTTCCCCCAAATTTTCGATTTCAAACGAATGAAAAAATCCATGATTGTGAAATGTCCTCCAGCGTTGCTTGCCCCTCAATAGGCCCCACAAAATTATTTGCAACCACTACCTCCGAATTTTTTTCAAAACCCTATTCCACACCAAGGTGTGATGAATACCCAACATGAGATAATCATGACCCCACAACAAATGGGGCAATATCAAAACCCAGGTCCCAATCCACTTGGCAATTCAACCAATCGCAACATCCTCCTTACTAGCAAAGAAGATATTCTTCTGTAAACATGCAGTCATCAATACAGTGTTCCCCTTGAATATACCCCAACCACCTCAGAAGCAACTCTCGCTACAACCAGACTACCATTGATGATTCCACACCCTAACACTGAACCAAACTCCCGTGTACCCTGCATGCCTTTACGGAGGAATGTACATAACCCTCATGCTAGGGCAACCCATAATTACAGTCTGGTCGACGAATTAACACAGTCTCCTGCAGCCATGTCTGTATTAGAGGTCCTCCAAACCTGTCCATCTTAGTGGAAATCCTTTCTTTCTTCCTTGGGGGCAGTCGAACCAATCAAAACTCGACTTATCACCTTCGATCTAGATAGCGAAGAACCACGCCTCCCCTCCCTGGTAGCTTTTCAGATACTAGTTGATATATGGAACATCACAGTTCATCGATGCATCATCGATGAAGGTGCATCCACATGCATCATG
>JASDQU010688740.1:3964-19992 GCA_032191745.1 Picea mariana
GAAATTTATGATTTTGATCAATTATGTGAATAATTTCATACTTCACTAATCAACGACGATTCATCTTCAGAATACTTTTTGACAAGAATTTGTAAATTTAATTTCGATGACATGTCATTGGCATTAAATTTCTTCTATGATGCTTCCATCCCTTCCACTCAGTCATGTTCAACCACGAATGAAGAATCAATTGCAAATCCTATCACTCAACTACAAGAACAATCTTCTTCGCAAGAAGAGAAAAATTCTTTCAATAATGTTGAACAAGCCAGGGAGGTAGAATCTATTGACCAGGTCCTTATTGACAACCAAATTGGTTTTTCCTTTGAATCATTGTATTTTCAGTCTTCGAACAGTATGGGAGAAGATTCATTTCTAGCTCAAGGTCAATATCCTAATTCTTTTGACTCATGCTCTAATCAACATTTGAAATCAGTCATTGAAGAACACTTAAGTAATGAAAATTATCTTGAATGTTCTAGTACTCCTATGAAACTGATTAGAGAAGGTGATACGCAACTAGAAGAAGAAACTTTAAACCTTCATCCTCCAAATGCACTTTGTTCACAGGAAAGACTAGATGTTTGTCACATAAATTTTGAATTATCTATCACACAAAAGGCAAATCCAGATGATCATATTATGTTGAGGTATTCGTCACCAAAACAGAGTGAGAGTTTTAAAGAAAGTGAAGAGAATTGTCTTGAGAATACCATTGTTGAGTATCATAGTTCAAGAGATTATTTTCATCTGCTTATTTCTGATTCCTTTTATTCTTTATATCCTGATCTATTCCTAGATTCTGGTGGACTTGACATCTTACCTACAACATACTACTCTTCTCTGCCACAATCATATCCTTTCGATATGCTAAATTTTGGTGAAATTAATTCTGAGCATAACATTGATAAAACCGGATTTGACGCTTGTTCACTTTCATCACTCACATGGTAAAAGGACATGTTGCGAGATGATTTTACATAGTTTATTGTTAAAAAAGACAATGCATTATATCTTATGGATATCAAACATTCTAAGTTTCATACTCATTCTTTGCTTAGCTCGAATCTCAATGTTTATACTTCACATTTTGAAATGATCAATCGCATTGAAGGAAACATTCAAACCAATGATCTAATTGATTGCATGAATCCTCCTATGATGAGCTTTCCATTGATATATTTGTTTCATCAAAGTCATGGTTTTCATCCTCATTTTTGTGACAGGATCTTAGGATAGATTGAATATTCATATATAAAGAAATTTCATAATAAAGACAAGGTTGGGCTTGCTTTCTTGTTACCTAAGTATCTTGGAAGTAAGCGTGACATATTTCTTTTAGATCCTCCATGTGAAGAAATTAATGAACACTTAGAGAATTGTCAGGAGGATGGGGCATCTCATCCTTGGTTAATGGTTATTTCATTTCCTCGTAATCCTGACAAGTTTTTCAAACCTACTTACACTGGCCCATGCCATTATGACCCCTATCACGACAAGATTGCACAATGGTTGGAGGATTCATACATCAAGAATACTGAAGGGAATGGTAAGATCATGCTTACTTTGTTTTTAGATGCTAATTATGAAGGTAAGCGTGATATGTTTCTATCATTTTTTGATATATTACCATTCTTATTAATAATGTTTGATTTTGTTTTCGTTGCAGGATTGGAGTCACTTCGATGGCTACATTGGAAGCATGACTTCACTTAGTATTTTTTATTTGTTTAATAGTTAGGGTAGGTTTAGGAATAGGTTTTCTTGTAGTTTTATTTCTCACTATTTCTCTTTGTAATAATGCAGTTGTGAACACAAGTGGGCGCACCACGAGAACCATAATATGGTTGTTGTCAGGGAAGTCCCCTTTATCCTTTTCTCTTTACTCTTAGTTGAACATTTATTTTCAAAAACACAGTATCGTCATGAAAATATTAAATGGAAAGTAAAGAGATAAATAAATCTGAATCAACCCTGACCCAAGGTACCACGAATAAGACTTATTTCCCATCAAATAGGATTTTCCTACTTTTCAGTCTCCCAAGGGATTTTCTGGCATGAGGTTTTCAGATGCACCTTCTATACATATTTTGTTTTTTTGTTTTTGTTGTTTAGATTTCTTTGCTTTCCAATTTTTTCTTCACTGGTGTGTTTTGTTTCCACTTATGCTTACCATTCTTTGTTTTTGGAATACACATACCTACATGCTGAACTGTTCAGACAAAGAAAACAGAAAATTCTTTCACTGAAATGATTGTTAAAAAATTGTGTAAACATCAATTGTAGACTTCTGAAATTTACATCTGTGTTGGCAAAAACTGTTGTTTGAAAGAGGTTAACTGATTTCGATCTCTGAGATAATCCTGTTGCAATCATCCATTATCTTTTAACGCTGTCCCTATTCCTTAAGGGAATGACTCAGAAAGATGTCTCCCTGCCTTAGAAAGTTGGTTATGTAAATAAACCATCTCTGGATATTAATAAAGGACAGTTATAAAAAACTTTCTGCTGAGGTCTGAAAAAAATATGTTAAAATATCATAATTTTCAGTGTCACCCCGCTCGACTATATATCTTTAAAAAACAAAATAAATAAATAAAAGAGTTGTGGGAAGTGCTTGTAAACCCGTCGGGATGCTGAACAGGTCTGCTGGCAGTGGGTAAATGCATGCATGACGCTAAGACAACTTCTTTGGGGCACTGAACAGGTCTGTTGGCAGCGAAGCAATGTTGGGTATATGAATATTAGCAAATATGAAACCTCTTGACCTTAAAACGTCCTTTATTCTGATCTAGAACTTCTTGGCAGGATACGGATATCAAAGTGGGTTAAATGGAAACCTTGTCGAGGCTATGGACTCCTACTGGCAGCAGTGGCTCTGTCAACATTATTGGATATTTTATCTTTAATATCATGGCTCGCTTATCTTAGGACTGTTATCAGTTTTCATTCTTTAAACACGGTTGGAATATTTATGATGTTTAAACAATTTTCTGGTTATTTCTGTTGAATTATTCTTGTTATCCTAATCTGAATTTGTTCTTTTGGCAGAGATAACTGCTTCTACCAATGTGTCTCCATTGTTCGCAGCCAATTCGCATTTTTATACTGTCCTTATAAGCTGCCTACATCAGTGTTTTGCAAACCTTGATTTTCATCGCAATCTTGGAATAAAACAACACTATTATTTCGCGCATTTGCAAATTTGCCTTTGTTCTTGTTTTAACGACTGCAAGCATGAAAATTTTGTTTTCGAAGTCACACTGAAATAGCCACTAGATTGTTATGGTTACTCTTGTCGATATGTTCATTTCGTTTCCATTTTAATTATGATTATACAGTTGACAAGAATCTAAGATTCTTCACTCATTTGGCATTTTTGTTGTTAATATGATTTCAATTTTCATAAGGCTGTGATGATTTCTTAAGGATTGTGATTCAATCGTTGATTATTGGTGGTTTGATGTACTTCCATAAAATTCGTTGGCACATTGGTTTCATGAAAATTATGGATTAGACCCTTGGCGCAATCATACCACACAACACATATTTCATATGATCGAACCCTTGGTGTTGATTTCTAATTATTGTTTTGATTTTAAAAAACTTTGCAAACACTCTGTTTATACGAATTTTTGGGTCGACTTACCATAGGTTTCATTAATTATTGAATGGCATGGTTTTTAATATATGCATAGTGATTTGAAACATTATATGCGCCATCGGTTTTACTATGGGAAATGACTGTTTTGCATGGGCCGAAATAGCTCCACCACCTTCGCACATTCTGTCATCAATGTTTTTCCACTATCCCGGGTCTCCTTTGGTGTTTTCAGGTAAGCCTGTGAGCGTTTTTCCCCTACGTATACTCTGTTCGAACCCTAGCCCATGCACCCTGCTTACCATATGCTCTCGTCTATGGCGCCAGTGGTGCGCATAGAGTCGAACGGTAGCCAAGATATGTTACTATTCGATAATGCCCGTAAGGATTTAGAAAACAGTGGTTGGCTGGTGTTTATACAGAGGTTCGAGGGTTTTAACTTTTTGGTTTCCCAACAATTCACCCTCACCTTTGATGGGTGCAGAGCTAAATTCGGTGACATACAGCTCGAACTGAATGAAGAATTCATAAGCTCTGCTACAGGACTGTCATCTACAGGCCAAAGGTGGTTTAAAAATTCCAAAGTTGATGAGGTGCCATGGCCATTACTATTCGTATCAAGAAAGGTTGTTTCATGTGATAAAGGTACGCCTATTTCTACCCTCAAACCCAGGTGGCACGATCTTTTGGTAATTTTGAAACAATTTGTGACCTGTGAAGGTTGGTATGGCTTGGTGTTTCTTTATCACCTCCGGTTATTGATGAATTTTATGGGCTATCCTTTGAATATGCCGCATTACTTCTTGCATAGTTTTTACAAGATGTCTAAGAGATTCAAACGCAAGAAGGCTGATAGTATCTTGTTTCACCACAGCTTAGTTAAACTCATCATCGTCCACCATTTGAGCCTTCATCGCAATAATTGGCAAGCCTTTCTGTCTAGAAATGGCTTTGCTAATCCAGATTCTACTCAAATAGACAAGGCTATGGTCAGTGAGACTTTGGTTGGGCCAACTGTGCCATTTCATATCCTTCTACCCCCTACCAAACCCTCAGATTGCTCTGACATCGACCTACTCGATACTCTAACAAACCCTTGTACTAAAGACAAAGATGAGGCTGTCAAGAAGCCGATGAGTAAGCAAGGCAGAGGTAACAATGTTGTCAATAGTAAAGGAAAGGAAAATGCTCGATTGATATCGAGACTTGCCTGGAACAAACCTAAACAAAACATAGACCAAAATCCCATAGTGCTGAGCGAGGACTCGAACTCCGATATTGAGTGTTTCTTGGCTGAAGAGTACCCCTATTCCCATGGCATCTACTCTACGAAACCCTATGACTATGTCTCTAATTTACCCCCTTGTCTCAAAAACAATCCTAACTACCCAGGAATCAGGCTGCACAATGAAACCCCTGGTGAATTAAACAAACCCTCGCCTGTGATATCAAAGCCCGAGCAGCCATCATGTATCCAATGTAACGCTTGGCTAGAGCGTTATTACACCGACGTTCCCCTGTTGCAATCAAAGATCAAATCATTAGAGGAGCAAGTTACAGTGCTGTCAAAAGAAAGAGACAGGCTTCAGGCCAATGAGAAGAAACAAAAAACCACCGGTTCGATTGTCTTCAGGAATGTCGAAGTGGCAACAGCGTTTGTCAATTCAATATTATCATGACCGAGTTGTTTTCTGATTGTCCAGGTGCATACGAATTACAATGATCAATGTGGCATGCTGTGGCAGTTTGAGAGATGTTTTTGTGATACATTTTTATTATAGGGTGTTAGTTTTAGTCAGACTTGGGAGATTATCTCCAGATTTTCTGTAAATTGTTTTGATAATTCCCACAGGGATGTTTTACCCTGTGGGAAGTCTTTAAATACTGGTTATTTTTTGTAAAAGAATCATCATCACTGTGGAGAGAACCAGACTATGGATTTATGATTCATACTGATATTAAAGTTGATGTCTTGTAACAGCTTTCACTTTCAATATATCAAACTTTTGTTTCAAGTTTTCTGCATATCAGTTTGCAATTAATTATCGACTACTTTAGCTATCATGATTCATTGCATGTTGATGTGATTTGATTTATATGTTGTCCATATATGATCTCTCTTATTTAAAAATACAACAATCACTTTATTTAAATTTAATGAATACAAGTTTATCTTTTTCATTAATTGAATTGTTTTGCACAAATTGTTGCACACAAATTTATCTAATTGTGATGGTTTGTAAATCATAAAATTGTTGTTATATTTTATGTATTGTTTGTCCTGTCATTTATATTTGAAGAGCACAACTGCTTCTTGTTTACGAGAAGCTCGTGGATAATCCGGTGCGGGTTTCCTCCCTCCGAACAACTAAAACAACTATTGCATACAGGACAAACCTGAAGCGTTACTTCAGGTCAGTTTGTTATTTGTTAGTTAATAGTTAATTTATTAGTGTTATTTAAGTAGTTTAGACATATATATATATAGTTTAGATTATTAGTTAGGATTATTATTTTAGTTGCTTAGCTTAGATAGTTTTTCTGTTTATTTCTTTCTCATAAAATTATAAAAATCAAAAAACAATAGTTTTGCTGTATTAGGAAAGATTACAAATGATTTTTGCAGGTTTTCATTTAAATCTGTAATTTGTAAATATTGTACATTTGTGATTAAGATTTAATTCTGTTGATAGTTGAATGTTAAATTTCATAGAGTTATTATAGTATTAGATAGTAAATTGTATATATTAATAGTTCAAATTTGTTTATTAGTTTGTTTTAATTGTTATTTTCATTTAGATTAGTTGCTTAGTGTAATTTTCATTTGTTTTTATAGGACTTACATCGGCTAACGGAACCGCTAAACCCATCAGGGTGGGTCATCCCAAACAGCTTGGGTTATTTAGACAACCCCAGACCGGATCCACTCTTCCAGTTGGCGAGTGTTCATTTTCGCCCGTCAACAGACAACAACTGCCCTGGGAATTCCATGCACTTTCCTTAGGTTCCTTTCCTCATCCAAGCAAGTAAATTCTTTTTTAAGATAGTCCAAGATAGCGTGATGTTGGTCCAACCAATCCATCCCAATTAGATAGTCATAGGAACCTAAAGGAAAGATGTTCAAATCTTCCCTTGTGCTCAGTCCATTCATGTCCATAAGACATGACTTAACCATTTCATTAAATTTTCTTTTGGATCTGGTATCCAGCTACACCAAAAAAGATTTTCCATGCTTGTTTCTTGGAAAATTAAAACTTTTCACCATATTAGGATCTATTTTACTATGAATATCTCCTAAATCAATTAAAATAGTAATGGTTTGGTTATGGATAAGACCTTCCACTTCAATCATATGTGACTAATACTCTTCTTGATTGTTGTCCAAGGATACATAGATCCTAGGTACACTTATGCCCATGTCCTCCATTGTTTCAACTCATTGTACATTGTGAACAATTCTCACTTTGTCACTTATGTGAGGACAATCTCTAAACATATGGTCTCCTTTACAACCCCAACATTGAATAGGTGGTTTTCTTGGCCTTTGACCACCTACCTCAAACGTTTTGGGTTCTCTAGAAGTTGGTTGTCCCTGAGGATTATTTCTGAAAAATGGTGGCTTAGCTCCCTTCTTCCTCTAATCCATCTTGAATTTCTTCTTGTCTTCCCAAGATTTTTGGAAAGTTGGCCTTAGTTTTTGTTGATCATATAGGCATTTAGATCTCCTTATGGTCTCCTCCAATGTTTTGGGATCATCATATTGTATTTGTTCACTGATGAATGATGGGAAACCACTTAAATACCTTTGAATATTAATTGTCTCATCCTTGATGAAAGAAACATACTTCAACAATTATAAAAAAATTCTTTCATATTCATCTATTGTCACACTCCCAAGCTTGAGTTCAAAGAACTCTTTCATTTTCTTTTCATAGTATCTCTTAGTAAAGTATTTTTTTTCGAAATACTTATTGAATTCCCTCCAAGTGACATTTTTTTCTTTAATGTGTTTCACCTACACAATTTGATCCCACCACATGGATGCCTTTTCTTTGATTTGATAGATGGAAATTCTTCCTTCTACATGAGAAGAATAATTATGCAATTGAAAATACTTTCTCATGCCCATCAGCCATTTCTTTGCATCTTCATCTTTCTTGTTCTCACCATCAAATGTAGGAGGTTTGATTTTTTTTTCATTTCTCCTTGTAGCTCATCCACCCCAGACCTCTTATGCTTCTTGATAGGGGATGGCCTTGATATTATGTGTGCTCTCTTATTGGAATGCCTCGGGGAGTGAAGGTGATGTCTGTTAACACTTCTTGTTCTTCTTTTCTCATTAGGAGACCCGTGACTTCCTGATTTTCTTGAGCCACTCTCCTTATACAATTTATTTTATATTCTTTCCAGGCTCTGCATCAACATCATGTTGAATTATTCGTGTTTCTCTTTGGATCTCTTAAGCCATTCATTATCTGCCTCGTGAATTTGCATGTCTTTTTGCAAATTTCTAATGATTTTCATCATGCTCACTTCTTTATCTATTTCTTATCCATGCCCATTGGAGTTTGTTCCTTCAACTCCCAAATGGACATCCATTCCTCTAACTTCATCCTCTGGACTATAAGCGTCATGTGCCTCCTTCATTTCTCTACACCAGGAAACAATTCGGTTTGGTTCTGTCAATTTTTAACTATGCAAAATGTGCAGTCAACCGAAATTTGTCAGGTTACTTGACTTAATAATTTTCTAGAATAAACCAATCTTATTCAAAAAAAAAATATCTGACTCCAATTTCAGTGGTTCTTGGTCATTCAAGAACCCCTTGGGATTCTATCTCTAAGCCCAACTCTGTTCTGCGAAAAAATTCAGGCGCTAGCCCCTTTTTCTTCAGCCCTTGGTCGCATGTGACCATGGTTGTGATCCATTGCTAATGATTTGGGTGCTTATCCAGAGCCTTGAAACTTCAGGGCTCTGGATCTTCATATATTTCCCTTTTTCACGTGTCACAACATCACAGAAAAATGAACTATAAAATTCGTGAAGAACGATGGATCTATAGTCCACATTCCTTGCTTCGATCTATGGTGGATAAGAGCTTTGGAACTCGGGGCTTCGGCGGTATCCAAAGCACATGAAAACAAATATTCTGGAGTTTCAAATTGGTGAACTCACAAAGTAGGGTGGATCAACAGTCCATGACTTCCCAACATCCAACAACCAATACTCACTACAGAACTCCGGGCTTCGGGGCTATGGGACTTTGGAGCTTTGGGGCTTCAGGAATTCAGAGCTTCAGGGCTTCTGGACTTCAGAGCTTCAAGGATCCGGGACTTCAGAGCTTTGGGGTTTCAAAATTCGAAGGATTTCATATCTAAAAACCCCAAAACTCTCGAATCGTGAATTTCTGAATACTTCCATGTCACACCTGGTGACGTCATTACATCATGTTACTTCGGTGCTACAAAATTTCAGGGATTTCTTCCTCCCATTCCATCATGAACCATTTCTTACGGAGTGTCAATTCTCCAGACTTCACGATCTGGTGCCATGCATCCACCATGACCAACAAGGGCACCACCATCCATTCTCGAGAGGAGGGCCACATGGAAAAATATTAGAAGTGGACACGTGGCCCAATCAAATGGGTAACACATGTCACGTTCTAACTAGAATTTCAATATTCCAAAGGTTCTTAACTCCTTGAAACATGGCACACATCCCATGTGTCCACATCATCCTTGGTGACGTCAGCAAGCCATGTCACTTCAGGACTTCGAGCTTCAACATTTTTTGCATTTGCATACTCCAATTCTCCTGAATGTTTAACTCCCAAAATTTCATACCTTCCTGGGGTCCACATGTTACAATTGTCATCATATAAGAGTGTGACACGTAGTCCCATGTGCCAGATTACTTTTGTTCCATCAATGTCGTCAAAAATACCATTCTGACTAACACATGGTAGGACTAAGGAAGTCCACGTCACCCTAGGTGACGTCATCATGCCATGTCACTTCGGGACTTTGGGATTTGGGAGATTTCACCTTAGCACACCCTGTTTCTCCCGAACACCTAATTATTGAACAAGATGATATTCTAACATGTGTCTCCTTTGACAAACGGTCTGTATTATATCCAAACTTTGGGACTTTGGAGCTTCAGGCTTCGGGATATTTCGCACTAACACACTCCAATTCTCCCGAACGCCGAACTCCTAAACAAGCTATTCTTCAGACACACATCACCTTTTGATGAACTATCCAGATTAACTCTGGACTTTGGGACTTCAGGACTTTGGGATTTTGTGCATCAATAGACTCTATTTCTCCCAAATGTTGAATTCCTAAACAACATAACCTATCGACACATGTCCTGATCTATCCTTGGTCTAATCCAACAGTAAACACTCCCCCCCCTCGGATTTACAACATAGATCCTTTTCAAAACTTTGGAACTTTAGGCTTCAGCCCCTTTTCTCTTATAACCCATAAATTTCATCGAATTCCCGAAGTCTGAATGACTTGGGGGTTAACCTTCATCGAATTTTCTCTAGATCTGATGGTTGTGAATGGTCTTCCTTCTCTCGAATAGATCCTCGGCCCAATCACCACGGATGTTGTGGTTTCTTTATCTGTGGCCATTTATTAAACCATTACACCTCTTGTTCTTCCGAACACAGTCTAATTTTTCTCTCCATTCCCTTCTGCATTCTGTACATAAAAATTCTCTAGACTTTTACTCTGAATTTCTCATTTGTGGCCCATCCAAGTTCCGTGTAGAAACCATGGGCTCTAAACTTGAATTTTATCCATTTCAAAAACAATTATTTTCTGAAACGTTTTCTTCAACTTCCACTAACATGGCCCATCAAGGTTCAGTGTTGAAACCATGGGTCTAATACCAATTTGTAATGTCCCCAACCACCAACAAGTCGGGCAATGCCTCTTATGAACGTATCTCTTTGCTATGATACCAATTCGTGACATCCCCGGCCTTAAAACCAATAGGCCAGGCCATGCCTCTAAATAATTTTTATTATTTGATACCATATATATTTATAGACATATCTATCTAATGTAATTTAAAAAGTTATAACACTCTGTTCATACACTTATTTATGCGGAAACAAAATTAAACATACATACAATATATGCAGACATTTCTAATAACATTATAATTTGATTTCAAGATACACATCATACAATGAACAAATATTTGGTATTTATATTTTAATACATGACCACCAACTACATGCAGACCTTCAAATAACCTCCCATCCTTAGACCACACTTCTCATCATGCTCAGCAGTGGGTCACCCCCAAGATGGGACTAAACTCCATTTGGAAAGGGATTCCTAGGCTTGGCAAGGACAATAGGAAAGTCGCACAGATCAACAGGAAGGATTTTTTCCTAGGTACCAACTCACACTAATAGCCTATAACCTCTCATTCCCCACATTCCTATCCCACCCCAGGAAGTATGCCCCTTCTCTGCTCAACAATCCTTCAACTGCCCCACCTCCCTTCCAGGGCTTCAGCAACAGGTCAAACATGAATTCTCAGAGCACTATAGTTTTTTTTGGGCTCCCTATGGTTCACCTTCCCAACAACCTCTCTCACCTGGAGAGAGTTTGTTACAGGCTTGAAAACCTGCTTCTTCAGTCCATGATCCTAAAAATCCACCTCTTCAAACCATCTCCTAAGTCAATTCGAGTAAGGGTGATGGCAACATCAAGGTGCAGTATAGAACATATGATGGTATCCAACCACGCTCAATTAAGGAATTGTGTTGGTAGCAAAAACAAACCGTTAAGTCATGGTATGGGCTCAGGCAAATTACAGGTGCATTGTGCTTCACAAAAAAAGTATGGGATATCTCAAAGTGCCTGTAGGTTCCAGAGGTGTGTGAATGATGTAGAGGTCGACGATGAATGCCATGGCTCAATGTGTGAATAATTGGTTGAATCGAGAAATATGGAATACCTCCAGAGAATGACGAGCCAACCCCCAAATGAGATGACTTTCCCACTTAAAATTACATGCACCCAGGTTGACACATGTCTTCTTGAAGCTACATGAGCTCCACTTAACACTTGTTCCATTTCCCCAGGAACTTAGGAAAACACAAGTTATGTCAACCTTAGCCTTTAGGAAATAATATTATAATAGTATTCCTTTAGAGGTAAGCCCTTTATCTTAGCCCCTATTCCTAGACACTTATCCCCTTCCCTTACCCTACCTAGTGGAGCTTATTCCCCCATAACTCTTTCTTCGTGGTCGATCTACACACAACGATGTAATTTTATTAATTATGTAAGTATTTAAATATACAAAATTAGGCTCATTGGCCTTAGCATCTGGGCTCTCTGGCCTAATAAACACATAAGTCTTCCAGCTTATAAACACTTGGCTCACTAGCCTATAACATAATTACAATTCAGCAGGGGCTCGACCTTTGGGTGTTACATTTTCCATGCAATGCGAATTGATGATCTTGGAGGAGCCTATTGTGATGCCTTGTAACTTATATTGTTGTCCCTCATATCCATGATAATGGAGTTGGAATTGCATGGTTAAGTCCTTAAGATCCATGAGAATGTGGCCTAGAGTGCATAACCATTTGGAACCAAGAACAATTTCACAACCACCCATGTCTATAAAAAATATATGGGATTTTAGGTGATACTAATCAATTTGGAGTCGCACATTTTCACATTGTCCCCCACATTTCATGGAATGGACATTGACAATCATGATTTGTAAATTATTGATGACATAGATGTAACAATTAACGTCTTAGGCAATGCGACGATGAATAAAATTATGGGTGCTACCACTGTCCGCAAGGATGATGAATTTCATATTTTTTCTATAACCAATTAATTTGAGAGTCTGGGGAGCAGAGAATCCAGTGAGGGAATTAAGTGAAATCACCGGGTCAATGTCTGGTGGATTAGAGGGTGGGGTGAGGTCAGATGGTAGTGGTAGTTCCTCCACAGAAGGAACAACAACATTTTCTTCAGAAATATCCTCAGTGACAACTATAAAAAGATTATGTTCCTTACACTTGTGCTCGGGAAAAATATTTGTCATCACAATTATAAAAAAGACCCTTGAGTTGAATTTCAACCATTTTAGCCCTGGTTAATTTATGAATCTTCAGGGGAGTTGCAGGAGGGGCATAATTGGTGGGCTTAGGTCGAAAAGAAAAGGAGGATTTGCAAGTCTGTGAGGATCAATAATGTTGTTCTTCCTTGTATTGTTGAGTAGCTTCCAACCACACCTGGGGGTGTGCCATGAGAACATGGGAACTGATTTCATCTTTGAGGCCACTGATAAAGAATTCCCTAAAGAAAGCATCTGACATGCCCTCCATTCTGAAATTCAAGTGCTCAAATGCATAAATAAAGTATTCCACTATCCCAAACTACTTTAACTTGGTCAAATGACCTAAATGGTGGGTGGAAGAGTCAAAGAGGTCATAAATTTCAGCCACAAACTATGTCCAAGCAATATACCCTTGGCATGTCTTTTTTCTCCATTGCCACCATTTCCATTGTTTCGGATCCAGATATAGAACACCATAATGAATCTTGGCTAAATCATCAGTAATGCTATGCAAAAAGAAATAATGTTCCATTTGGGTGATCCATCCCGTGGGATCCAATCCATCAAATTTGTTCACCTGAATTCTGGGAGGGCAAAGGTATCGAGAAAAGTAGGTAGTATGAGGACCTTGGTAATGGGAAGAGTCATGGTCATCCTGATAAGATGGTTGTTCAGAAGAGGAAGGGCTCTGGGAATGGCCCATGAAGTGTTCTTTGACATATTTGAGGTCTTTGATGTAGGAACATTGTTCATGGAGAATCTCAATAGCCGAATTGATTGAGATAAGGTTTCTATTTATATTCTTGAAGTCTTCCATGTTCTAGTGGGTGTTAGCAATCAAGGTATTAAGTTATTGGGCTCTGGTAGTAGCCATTTGGAAAAAATGGGCAGGAAAATGGTATAGGGGAAACAAAAGGGGGTTGGAGGGGTGGGTGGGACCACTAAGAAGAAGTGTGTCAAATAATAGGTACAATGTTGAAATTCCCAAATTATTAACAAGAATAAATGTGTAGTAATTTGGCAACCCTAATGCAGGAGGCACAGTTGTGTAGCAATAGATATTTTATGTTCTATTTTTGTTTCCATCCCAAGGGTTAGGGTATGTAGGGTGTATATAGACAAGGGTTTTCCCTATGCTATATCTCTCTGATATACGTGTAGGTTCCAACAGTAGTACTCGACCCAATATCTCAGGGCACCAACTAAGGAGGCTAGATCGTTCCAATAGCCATACTACTCGACTACCCACATACTAGAGAGTATTTTCCTGAGTGTTGTTATCGGTGGCACTATAGCAATCAAGCGACCAATCGGTGTATCTATGAAGGGATTCAGGAGATCTAGTTCGATGCATATACATGTGTTTTATGATGCGCTACCACTCGAAGGGGTACCAACAAGGGTTACAAGGGTGGCCAACATATGTGTGATTAAGTATCACTTGTATTTCCTGCGTGTATGACTCCTCGATGGTGGGTTTATGGACATAACGACATATATCTATAGCTTTAAGACACTAGAATACATATCTACCTTGAAAAAAATTAACCCATGATTTTCTGCCAAGGAAAGTGATCTGACACCACTTGTAGTATTCCAAATATAAAATAGTATGCAAAATGTTTGATTACTGAGAGGGGGGGGTGAATCAGTAATAGCGTAATTATAATCCTTTTTCTTCAAATGTTATATCAATGTAGAATTATTATCCAATAATGAGCAATAATAAATAAACAATAACACACATACACAGTACACCAGTGTTTTACGTGAAAACCCAAATCGGGAGAAAACCACAGAATGCGTTTTCTTATATGTCTTGAAGAATTACATTCATTGGAAGCACCAAATTACTTTGTTTTCCAGCTGCAACTGGAAGGAAGCTCTAACCCCCTAGTTTCTCAGGCTACAACCTGAGGGAAGATCCAACTCCCCAATTCTCTGGCTACAACCAGAAGGAGTTTACAACCCCCTATGTTCTCTGGGTACAACCGAAAGGTGGCTACAACCACCTGTCCTTTCCCCGTCCAACTTCCCTGAAGTAGAAGTAGAATGATGGAACCATTGTCACACTATCACTATGAGATATACCATTGTAAACCTGTACCAATAAATCTAAACCATGCATCAACCATGCATCAACCTGTAATCAACCTGTACCATAAACAAGTGCATCCAACCATGTAACAAGTATGTACCAATCATGTCTCAACTACTCATAAACTATGACTCATAAATATGTACCAACATCATCAACTATACACCTCATGTATGTGCCAACTCATCAACTACTTGTCTCAACCATGTACTCAACATGTACCTCAACCAAAAGCCCTCATCAATTTCATGATCCAAATCTGATTTGTAGCTCTGTAATACACCTGGTGTATATGATCACATTCCTACAAACCTTCCTTGACTTTAACAACAAGAGACTAGGATTTTCATCAAACTTTTCTTTAGTCTCACATGCATAGTTTTGGATTAATCAACAACCCTAACTTGAAGTAATCATAACTTTGTACCTATAATTTTTAAAGATATGAAACTCATACAAAATGTTGTTCAGTTTGTTTTATGCAATTCCTCTAGGTTTCACTACTTGGAACCTCTCATAAAAGGAGTTATAGCAAAAATGGCATACCTTGTTGAATTTTGGCTTATTCTAGAGAGCGACCTTGTAGAGTGTGCAATGCACAAAATATTTGTTGAATTGATCCAAAACTGTTAAAAAACATACTACAAAAAATAATCTAACCAACACATTTGGTTTCACTAAATTTAGATTTGTTATGAATAAGTTATGACATGTTTACCTGAAACACTTGTTTTTGACTAATTTCTAGACTATCCACAAACCCTATTTTCCACAGAGTGTAACTCCAAAAATAAAACGACCCACAAAATGAATTGTTTGCCACAAATACTTGGATATGTTTTCTCAATTTCATAGCAATTTCAAGGTTTGAATCATCATATAAAAAAAAATATAGCGAAAATGGTGAGATGACCTGTAAATAACATACGTTAGAAAGCACCATCAAAAGAATTTATCCTTCCTTGCATTTCGGCCTTATTTTCTTCACCTTCTCTCAGAATTCCGGCTTAGATATACTTGGTTACCTCAGACACCTATATAAATTCAATATTCTCAAGTGTGATAAAAATGAGAGAGCATTGCCTCTTATTTATACTCTCCAAGTAGCTTCCTTAAAAACATCTTCTAGGTCACTTGGCCCACTTTCCTTATTTTAGGGTTAACCCGCTTCTAATTTCTCCATTAAATTTATTATTTAAATAAATTTTTTTGTACTCT
>JASDQU010688740.1:20272-38891 GCA_032191745.1 Picea mariana
TATATGGATAGTATAGTATTATCTGAAAATATATCATAACTCATACTGTTACCCATCAAACAAACTTGGTTCCATTACCCAAACCTGGGGTCTCCAACTTCTCATGGCCATAACTCTCTAACCGTGAAGAGTTATGTGACGTTCTACATACCACAGGAAATGGAATGACAAAAACTATCCATATAGGATAGTTTCCCTGACAAATTCAATGTCCTTCATCTCATTATTCCATAATTAAGTATGGGTTCTCTTACTCTGCAAAGAGTCTTTACGTGAGGGATTTCACCATAAGGGGACCACTTTGGAGTTCATCCATATTTACTTCTTATCAACCATGAAAAAACAATAATGATTCATATTTACATCAAACAATCTTGGGTCCATTACCAAAAACGTTGTGCTACGGGGCNATCAATGACAACCAACCTTAATCAACAATCTCCTCCTTTGGCATTGATGGCAACACTCTGATGCAATACTGAAATCATATCACTCATGCTCCCCCTAGAACCATGCTTCTATTCTCTGCATCTGATAAATATCTCCCCCTTTGTCATCAATGGCAAAGGTATCTTTCCATCTGAGGCTTCTCCCTGTGACTGAACTATCCTCTTATGGTGCTTCCTCGTGTTTCTATAAGACATATAAGATAAGCATTCAAAAAGAATTCAAAAATCATTCATTTTGGAGTAGAAATAACTGCAAGTCTTTGGCAAAGATATTCAAAGGCTTTCCATGGAATTGGTTTTGTAAAGATGTCTGCCACTTGTTCTTTTGTGCCCACATACTCAACTATGATGTTCTTTTCTGCAACCTATTCCCATAGAAAGTGATACTTGATTGGAATGTGCTTCGTCTTGGAGTGCATTGTTGTAACAGACCTTGAATTTTTTATTCTTAAGGATAAAAGATTTGTAATTTTTGAGTCTTTGCATTTTTCAAATTTCTTAAAACAAGAATTTCATCACCTATAAATTCGTGATGCCTTTTATTGTTTATTTTGGAAAAGGAACAGAAAAAATCTAAACGAATATAAGTTTTCCAACACTCTTTGAAAAAATCATTTAAAACGGGCAATAATTTTAAGGATGCGAGTTTTTCATTTAATTGTTAAATAAATCGGGATTCGAGGTTTTGCGTAAACAAATGTTTGATGCAAATTGAATTGCGAAACCCCGATCCCTGATTTCCCGATACTTTAAGACTTAATTAAAACATAATTTACTTAATTCTCAATTAAAATGTTCTAAAGGTTAAGTTAATCACATCGCGATATCAGGATTAGCGGTTTTATAAGATCATATAATCTTGTCATCATTTTTCCCGATTTCCTGATTTCGCGATACATTTGATCCTTAAGTAAAGATTTAAATTAATCTAATCTCTGCTAAGAATGATTAAGAGTTAAATAATTGCATCATGATTTCGGAATTCGCGATTCCATGAGAGCATGAACTCATGTCATCAGATTTCCTGAAATATCGATCCCCGATTTTTCGATTAACGAAATCCCGAAAAGGTATAATCTCGATTAATTAAGATACTAAAAACGTTTTAATTTAAAATAATACATCGTGATTTCAGCAATCTGGGTTCTTCGATGACATATTTCTTCGACATCAAAAGTCTCGAAACTCCAAAAATCAGGTTTTCAAATTTAACTCAAAATCAATGCTAATTAATCATCCTTCTAAACAAGGCTTAAAGTTAATCTTTCTTTGAATGTCCATTAATGCATCATTGTCCGATTAATTAAGTTTCTATTATATTTGAAAACATCGAGAAATCCTAGGTAAAAGCATTAAATGAATATCTTTGAAAATATCTTTGGCATTAAGAGCTTTAACTGCATAGCAGAGGTATAATTCTCCATATTTTTATGATATATTCGAAGTGAAAGATCGAATGTCTGTATTTCCATTTCAAAGCTAAGTTTTCTTATCCACTCTTTGTGACAGATTTTCAAACTTAACACAGAGCTATGGCACCCAAAAAAGCTCCGAAGAAAAACGAAGACCAGCCAGAAGGCGATATCATTTCTGATACTACTCCACTCGGCGTACACTCCATCAAATCATGGTCTAGAATTTCTGAAAAGATGGAGGATGAGCTTAATTATGCAGCCACTGATTCGGAAAATCACCTCTGAGATATTGCCGAGTCTGAGCTTCATAAGGTTGCTGCACGTCTGACGCTTGTGTCATATACCGATATGATCGGCTGGGCACTGGATAAAGTGGATATCCCAACAAGAAGCATTTTGAATGAGCAAGGAGTTGTCATTGGTTCATTCAGGCCTGAACACATTCAAGTAATGTATAAGCTCTCACCCAATTATAGACACACCTTTAATTCTGAGTTTTTAGCTGAATTTCAAAGAAAAGAATGCATTGAAGCAGGCCAGACATACCCTTACATGATTAAAGGATGGGCCAGGGATGAAAATAAGTTTAGGGCCGATGTACATGGGATTTATGCCACAGCTTCCTTAAACGAATATATGGTTTATGTAGCAATGATGTTATGTAGAATTTTCGGGAGAAAGGATCCTTGTCACTTTCATGCAGACTAGACACCTTTCCTAGAAGAAGTTTCGGAAGGACGCAGTTTTAACTGGCATAAAATTTTGTCAGATAACCTTACAAAAGAGGTTGCAAAGTATAAAGAAGACAAGTCAAAAGGGCAACCTGTGTCATTTTATATGTCAGCTTATATCATGGATGCCATTTGTTTTATGACTCCTTTCCCATTAATGAATTGGAGTTGGAATGTGTCTTGCCCAGAGCCTATTCATAAATACCACTCAGCTCTCTGGGAAGAAAATGCAAAAGATCTTTTTTATGATGTTTTCCATTATGTAATTATCCCTCTACACAAAATATTCTTTGGATGTGAACCCCCTCGCATTTCTGACGCAATCAAGAAAACCTCAAATCGGTTGTCGACTGGTTTATTGAGGAAAATTTTTCTTATGTTAGGGTTAATGGTTGTTCCATTCCGCCTCACGCACTCCCGAAATTCTTACCAGATAGATTGGTATGCAGAGAAGTGGCTTATCAGTTAGCCAAGGGTGGTATTGGGTTAGAATTAAAATCCCTTTAGAAAAAAGCATGGCCATCTTTCCCTGTTCATATCGGGAAATTTACTTTATCAAACATTGGTCATTCTAAAGCGGAGGCCGAGTCATTGGAGGAAGTTAAGCTATTAGACATTGAGCACAGGAAACACAACCCTTATCAAATAATTAGTCGACATTACATACATTGCAATTTGAAAGCATATGAACATGAAGTTTCTCTTTATGATGATATTTTTAGAAATGTTAAATCTTATGAAGAAGTGCCGAACAGAGTGCAAGCCTTGTCACCTGACTCATAGGTGGGGTTTACATCTTTTCAACGACATAGGCGAAGCTGTCTGCCGAAGATTTTACAAGGTGAAATATCGACTTCATTATCAGAACAGGAAGAAACCCCTCCAGTGTTTCAAACTGATACTCAGGATAAGTCAAGTGACAAAGACAAGTTGAAAGATCCTAAATTACCTCCTCAAAACACAGAGGGTTCTCAAATAAAAGAACAAGGGACAGAAAAGGGAAAAGGACTGGAAACAAGTCCCATAATTCTTGATGACATTCTAGAAAAGATTGGAGGAACTGCTTCAATGGAAATTGGCAGTCCTATCACAGCTTTGACTCCACTAAAATCCACTTTCGGAACCCCTCATGAAGGAGTTCTATATGTCAGTGATCTGGAGCCGACTTCGAGAGATGAAATCCCCCCATCTGATTATTTTTTCAGCAAAAAGCGAAGAGCTGTTTTAAAACAAGAAATTCATCCTATAGGAGAAAGATCGATTAAGAAGCATAAAGTCATTATCGATGGGAAAAAAATCAAGGATGGAGAATTTTCTACAGAGTTAGCAGGAACCATGGGTGCTATAGCATCAGCTAACATATATTCTGTAGGAAATCTAACAACTATGCTTGAGCAGAAGGACCAAGAAATAATTCAGTTCCAAGACAGATTAAAGGAAAATGAAAGAATTATTGGTTGGGGGATACAGAAGGGTCTAGAACAAGCTAGACTCAAAGACATGCAAGAAATCCAAAAGTTGAATAAAAACTTGGATGAGGCAAAAAACATGATATAGGTTACTCAAGAACAGGTTCAAAAGCTGGGCGATGAAAATAAATTTTTGCAAGATAAGATTATTTCAATTACTAACCAGGTAATTGAAATCGAACATTTCAGGACACAAGCATCAGAGATATATGCAATCATAGAAGAAGAACAACAGAAAGTATTATGCAATCTGAAAATAATCCAGAACTATTTTCAGGAATCAAATAGGTCCATGGAACAGGTGTTCCAGAAAGAAAGAGAAGCAAAAGCAGCGAGGACTACTTTTTAGAAAGCAGTTACTTCTTCATTAAAAGATGAAATTGGAAAAAATCAGAAATTATCTATTTCTGAACAGATGAAAGGGGATGTAATGATAAAAGTCTGGGAATCGAAATTGGCTGAATATAAAAGAATCACAAAAGAAGCTAACGAAGACTGTCAAGGAATCTTTAATCTCTTTGAAACAGATTCATTAAATATTGGGGCAGATGGTTGTTCTGGGTTATTAGGCGAAATCAACATTGCTAGGCATCAACTAAAGTCAAGAGAAGAGCTCGAAGAAAGGAAAGCAGAAATTTTAAATATTAAATTGGTCAACATTGCAGAAATAGATAAGTGGATGATAGCTTCAAGTTCAAGGTTGGAAAAGGTTAAATTCACAGAGAAAACAATAGAAAGTCAGTTGCTAGACTTACAGAGAATATTTTTCTCTTTCGAAGAAAATGAAGTACCTGAGGCTCCCAGGATCTTAGTAAAATTTTTGGGCAAATGTGTTCAATGCGTTGAAGCAGAGAAAGAAAGTTCGTCAATGCAAATTTAAAACTTTAAAGATATTTTTATTTATTAGAATTTTGAAAGAAATTGTAAACGGTTGACATTATTTTATGTAAGCATAATATTAGGGAGTTGGTTAGTTACCAACAAGGAAATTTGATAGAAATGTATAAATATAATTTCAAAAGGCTGAGCAAGGGATTCAGAAATTTTTGGGGGAGAACCTTTTTTGTAATTTCAGTTTTGAAGTTCATCGGAATATAAATCGCAAACAAGATTCTGGATCCTGCGACTTTGTAACTATGTGTCTTCCCCTGTTTATCATTCTTTGCTAAATTTTCCTTTTAATGTGTTTTTCTAACAAGTAAACCAATTTGAATTTATATACATTGTTGTTTATTATTTCAGATTGGTTTGGATGTTGAATGTATTACAGTCTTTCCTCTGAAATTACTTTAGTAATTTTAAGACTTGTAAAACCTTCTGTTCCTTAATATTTAACTCTGTTATAAATCTTGTTCTTCTTTCATCATCGTTAATTCAAATATAAGATTCTTTCTCGATAAAAGCCTTATATTTCCCTGTATTTTGTTTCGTTGTTTACAAAATTCAAAATTGTTACAAAACCAGGAAACAACCTTGAATGTGTTTTTACATTACTGTTTTAGATTTTAAAGTTGTTTTCATTAATATCATCTCTAAAAATCTGAAGTGAACAATTGATAAAAAACCCATTTACAAACCTTTAAAACCTTATTACCCATGAAAGTCCCTAGTAGCAAACAACCTAATGTAGAATCGGGCCTTCAGGATCAAACCAGCATTTCCCTAAGCTTATTTAACACTATTTTACAAACAGCGACCAATAGGGCTAAGTTAGAAAGATCATGGGTTGGTATTGAACATGACATTAGCATCCAAGAGCAACAGGAAGCAAGACAGAGACAGTTGAGAAACTGAATCTGTTCTGGTCGTTCTTTAATTCCTTAATTTCAAATATTTTCTTTAAATCATTTTCGGATGCCTTGACAATATGTTTTATAGCCTTAAAACATAAACTCAGGAACAACATCTTTTTGGCGCCGTTGTCGGGGATCGAAGAAATGAATTATTTCCCTGGGAAGAACGACATTGACATTTTCTGTTGTTGATAGTGAACAAGAACAGAAAACTTTCTAAGGCTAAATTATCTTTCACTTGGTGACTCCACACTAAATAAACTGGCTAGTATCCATAAGAACACCAGAAAAAACCCAGATAGTAAAAAGACCTCGCCAGTGTCTAATCCGGAAAAAATTTTAAAATCGCAAAAATCAATTAAACAAATCATTTTATAAACTTATTCTACAGATCAGCCTAATTTTACACAATCAAATTCATCAGAAACTTTTGAACGATCACTTTCGCTTCCCCCCTCTTTTGATAATTTTTCTTTTCCTGAAGTTTCGTCTCCAGTTTTCCAAGAATCTTCTCCACACACTGTCCAAAATTCAGTCCCAAATCTAACCATGGCGGTACAAGGAGGTGCTGGAGCTGGATATGGTGCTCCTGGAGGTGGTCAAGTACCATTTCCTGGGATTTTTGCCAAAGTGGCTGCTAGATATGCTCCCCTCGTTCTTCCTGTTCCCCTTCATGATCTCCCTGAGAACTGTATGAAGAGCCTCCCAAAATTTACAGGGGAGGGTGATTTGACTGCACAAGAACATATCAACTTTTTCGATCAATTTGCAGATATACTTGGAATAGAACATGAAGATGTTTATTCTAGATTACTTGATCAAAATTTTGAGGGACAGGTGAGAACTTGGTTTTGATCCTTACCAGCTGGATCATTAAGATCCTATGAAGAGATTGAGAGGGAATTCATCAGACAATGGGGTGAGAGGAAGGATCACCTCTACTATCTAACTGAATTCGGAGCCCTCAAAAAGAAAAACTCTGAGTTAGTGATGGAATTCACACAAAGATTTAATAAATTATACAATAAAATTCCAGCTGAAGTTAAACCTTCACAACCTGCAGCCAAAGTAACTTTTGCTTGTGATTTTGATCCCGACTTTGCTTTACTATTGAGAGAAAGGAGATCATTATATCTCTCTAAAATGCAAGATGATGCAGTTGAAATTGAATCCAATATGATGGCATCAGGGAAGCTTAAAGCAAAGACCGAAAATGTAAATAAAGAAAATAAAAAATTCAAAGATCAAGGTGGACCTTTAGGGTCAAGAAAATATTCTGGAGATAGAATAGAAGAGATGGCTAGGGTCATTCGAGAACTTTCAAACAAGATCTCGAAAATGGAGCTAGAAAAACCCAGAAGAGATAATTTTCCCAGAAAAGATTTTCGAAAAAATCCTGAACCTCAGGCACCGCATAAAACGATAAAAAATGAAGATCAAAAAATTCAAGCACCCTTTAAAAGTAAAGATTATATTGGAGAGGAAGATTTTGGCGAGTTTGAAGAATTGGATGAAGATATTAGTAATCTTGGTGATGATAATAAGTCTCCTTATTTATCTAGACAGGATTATGAAGCATCTTTGATTAAAGAAAGTAAATCAGAATATAAAGTTAACAATAATGTCACTGATGATTGTACATATCAAAGTATTGCAGATGATATTATTGCTGACTTACAGGGAAAATATAATATGAGACCGAGAAATAAAAATCTCCCTAATGTTCAAACAAAAAAGGTTTCGCTGAGAAATGATACCGATGAGGTAAACCCAAAAGTTGCAGATAAACAGTCTACAAAAGAAATACAACTTATAACCCTGTACAATTAGAACCAATAGGAACATCCCCTGTAAATACACAAGCTACAATAAAATAAAATAAGGTTACATCTCAACGTAAAACCGAGAAAAAAGGTATGGAAGCCCCAAACATTGAGAATGACAAGGCCCTAGGCAACTTTAACTTGGAAAACGAAATAAGCAAGATCAAAATTCCTATCCCCCTTGTCGAATTAGCTAAAAATCCAGTATACCAAAAACAAATAGCCAAAATGATAAATTTTTCGGAAGATGAAAGTCAGGCCAATGCTATTAACTTAGAAGACGATAAACCTATCTTAGTTTTCGGTCCACATGTCGAGGGTGCAAGAGATATAGTGGCACCTTTTTATATTACACTAACTCTTTTTGACCACCTTTTACATAATTGTATGTTGGATTCTGGAGCTTCTCATAATGTTATGCCTAAGACAATAATGGAAAAACTTGGTCTCGAAATCACAAGACCCTATGGTGATTTGTATTCTTTTGATTCAAGAAAAGTTAAATGCATAGGGATGATTAAAGACCTAGTGGTAAGTTTGGCCCAGATACCTGCTAAAAGTATCCTCATGGATGTAGTAGTCACGGATATCCCCCAAAAATATGGAATGCTATTATCTAGATCATGGGGTGCTAAGCTTGGAGGGTCCCTTCAGCTAGATATGACATATGCTACAATCCCTATTTTCGGAGGACAATTCACTCGTCTTTACAGGGAGACTCAGTTGGCGTTCACTGTAAGTGACCCAAATAATCCTAATAATCATCCAGTGTATATTTCCGACCAAGATTTAAGAAACTGTATATTATCATTAGATGATGATTTTGAAATAGATGTAGATGATAAATGTACAGAAGAAAAAATTCAAAAAAAAGAAATAGAAGAAAATGTATATAAAACTATATGGAAAATGTTTTTTGATGGTGCTTCCTCCTATCTTGGAGTTGGGGCTGGAGTACTCCTTATTGCTCTTGATGATCAATTTGTGATTCCTTTTTCTTATAGGCTCCAGTGGTATATAGATTGTACAAATAATGTATGTGAATATGAATCTTTAGTACTCGGATTAGAAGCTGCTAGAAGGATGAAAATTAAAAATCTTGAAGTCTTTGGTGATGCTGAATTAATCATAAAACAAGTAAATCGACAATATCAAGATAAACATCCTAGATTAAGGTCTTATAGAAATTGTGTATGGGATTTAATTGAGAATTTCTTTACTTCTATGAATTTTCATTTCGTCCCTAGATCCGAAAACCAACAGGATGATGCTTTAGCTAAAGCTGCATCAACTTTTACACTCCCGACGGATTTTAATTTAAAATACCATATTCAAATGAGATATCGTCCTTCAATACCAAATAATATACAACATTGGCAAGTTTTTGAAGAAAATGAACAACTTAGAAAGTTTCTTGAATCATTAGATGAATTTTCTGAAACATATAATGATCAGGCGAATCAAAATGATCCTATTTGGATCATGCAAGAAGGGGAAGATGCAAAAGAATTTCATGATAAAATCGTTAACCACCGGATGCTTGTTCTTAAGAATAATCAAATCCCCAAAGGTTTGATTCCTTTGGAAAGACTCTTTAATAAAGATGACATCCCTTCTAAAACCACTCTCCAACCTCAACCAAAGGAGGTTGAAGATTGTAACATAGGAACCAAAGATAACCCCAAAATGGTTAAGTTATCTAAATTTTTATCAGTAGAAAACAAAAACAAATACACGGAGTTGTTGAAAAAATATAAAGATGTGTTCGCATGGTCATACGAATATTTGAAAACATATGACACTTCGGTGATAGAACACAAAATACCACTTAAACCAGGTGTCAAACCTTTCAAACAAAAACTCCGACAGTTTAACCCGATTTTATTACYTGTCATTGAGAAAGAAGTTAAAAAACTTTTAGACGCTAAGATTATTGTTCCCTTAAGATATTCTGATTGGGTAGCTAATCTAGTCCCAGTTAGAAAGAAAAATGGGGAAATTAGATTATGCGTTGACTTTAGAAATCTAAATAAATCTTCTCTTAAAGATAATTATCCTCTACCAAAAATGGACCACGTTCTTGAAAAAGTAGTAGGGGCTACTAGAATGTCCATGATTGATGGCTTTTCAGGTTATAATCAAATTGCTGTTAGTGAGCCTGACAAGGAAAAAACTACATTTACCACTCATTGGGGCACGTTTATGTATGATAAAATGCCATTTGGACTAATGAATGCAGGAGCTACTTTTAAACGAGCGATGGATATTTCTTTTGTCGGCGAACGGGAAAAGTTTGTAGTTATATATCTGGATGATCTTACTATTTTTTCGAAATCAGATGAAGACCATATGATTCATCTAAAACAAACATTTGAAAAATGTTGCAGGTTTGGTCTATCCTTAAATCCTAAAAAGTCTCATTTTGCCATGCAGGAAGGCAAGTTGTTGGGTCATATAGTATCCCGAGATGGAATTAGAATCGATCCTAAAAGAGTAGAGGCTATAGAAACATTAGCTATTCCTAGGAATGTTAAAGAAATTCAATCATTTTTAGGAAAAATAAATTTCTTGAGAAGATTTGTTCCAAACTTCGTTGAAATTGTTAAATTGATTATAGATATGCTCAGAAAAAACAGTGAAGTAAAGTGGACGGCAGAAGCTAAGGCATCCTTTGCACATATCAAGAAAGTTATAAGTGAGGCACCAGTACTAGCGAGTCTAGATTATCTTAAAGATTTCTTCATTTTTTCATTTGCCTATGAACATACGCTTGCTGTTGTACTCCTTCAGAAGAATGAAGAAGGTTTCAAGCAACCCATAGCCTTCTTTAGTAAAAGCCTCCAGGATGCTGAACTTAAATACAATATAATGGAAAAGCAAGCTTACACTATGGTAAAAGCATTGAAAGCTTTCAGAATGTATGTATTACATTCTAAAGTCATTGCATATGTACCCACTAGTGCTGTAAAAGATATCTTGGTTCAAGCAGACAGTGATGGTAAAAGAGATAGATGGCTTGCAAAAATTCAAGAGTTTGACTTGGAGGTTAAACCAACTAATTTAGTAAAAGGACAGGGTTTAGCTAAACTTCTAGCTGAATCCAATTTCAGGGCTATTGGGATAAATAGTGCTCAAGAGGAAGAAGGATGGATAGATGTGAATGAAATTGATGACCAAATAATCGAAAACAAGATCGAGAACAAATTTGCTTCGTCAAATTGGTATAAGGACATAGTAACATACTTATTAACTTTGAAATCTCCAGATGATTTGTCACCTTCGAAAGGTAGAACACTGAAGCTGCATGTAGTAAAATACTGTATTTCTGAGAAACGATTATACTAGAAAGACCTGCTTGGTTTCCTCTTAGTATGTCTGGTCGAATCAGAAATAGAGGAAGTTATAAGTCAGTTTCATGAAGGGATCTGTGGAGGGCACCATGCTTGGAGAGCAACGGAATATAAAATCCTGAGGGCTGGTTATTACTGTCCTAAAATTTTCCCAGATGTAAATGCTAAGGTACGAGCTTGTAGCCCTTGCCAATTTTTTACAGGAAAACATAAGCTACTAGAAATGCCATTAGTCCCAGTCAAGACAGAAGCTCCTTTTCAGCAGTGGGGACTTGACTTCATAGGTGAGATAAATCCTCATTCAAGTGCCCAACATAGATGGATTTTGACCGCTACTGACTATTTCACCAAATGGGTGGAAGTGATCCCAACAAGGAAGGCTGTTGATTCAGTGGTTATAGACTTTTTAGAAGAGAATATATTGTCAAGATTTGGCTGTCCTAGAAATATAGTCACAGACAATGCACAGACTTTCAAGTCTATGGCAATGGTCAGTTTTTGCCAGAAATATAATATTGTGTTGGGACATTCTACAGCATACTATCTGCAAGGAAACAGTCGGGTAGAATCTTCTAATAAGAGCTTGATCCGTATAATCAAGAAAGTCTTAAATGAAAATAAAAAATCTTGGCATTTACATTTAAAATATGCTCTACGGGAAAATCGGATAGGCACAAAAAAGTCTATCGGTACTTCACCCTTTCAAATGGTTTATGGAACAGATGTAGTGTTGCCCATAAACTTAGCACTTCCTGTGATGAAACTATGGTAGGATGAGAAGGAAGAGCCAAACCCTCTCACAAGAAGGATAAACCAGCTGATTGAAGTTCAGCAGCACAGGGATGTAGTAGATGGAAAGTTACAGAAGTACCAGGATAATATGAAGATTTTATTTGATCGCAAGGCCAAGAACATGAACTTTCTCCCAGGAGATCTGGTTTTGAGGTGGGATGCTCGGAAAGAAGATTCAGGAAAAAATGGTAAATTCGATCATATTTGGTATGGACCCTTTAAGGTATCATCTTCTGAAGGAAAAAACTCATTTCTACTAAAAAATTTAGATGGTAAGATCCTGAATGCCCCTGTTAATGGGCGGTTCTTAAAGCATTATATGGAATAAAAAAATAAATAAATAAATAAATAAATTTGTATATACCAGTTTCTTTCTCAATTTTTTGAAAACTTCTTAATTTTCCAAATAAAAAAAAAAAATCCACAGAGATCTTTTTGAAATTTTATCTGAGGTGTTCTGGTTTACAAATTGTTGAAAAATCTCTTTTAATACCTTCAGTACTATCTTTCACGTTTTCAAACTTTTTTATCAGAGTAGGAGAGATTTTGTATTGACTTTGAAAATCATCAAATGATTAAATTTAGTTAAATCAGTTTTCATAGTTTTTCTCTCTGACTAAAAATGGTTAGGTTTGAGTTAATTCTGAATATCTTAAGTTTCTTAATAGTTTGTCTGAACTTTTAAGATTTCTCAAAAGAAGATCCCCTGAAAATATTTTTCCCTTTTTCTCTACAGACTAAGGGGTTTTGAAGGTTGAGAAAAATTGGTCTAGAATAACCAAAACAAGTTGACAAACCTTTATTATAAAATTTTACACATATCACCACCCCTGATATATTAAGTATCATTGATTGCCCCCGCTTCGTAAGCATAAGCTAACTATAAGACAGACGGTGAAAGGAAATTCATAATTGATTGCCCCCATCTAGTCCTACAGACGATGAAAGGAAATTCATTTAAATGATTGCCCTCATCTAAAAATAAAAGAAATAGATAACTTCACCGGGGTACTGAACAGGCCCGCTGGCATTGAAGAAATATCTGAGCATAAAATAAGCACTCGAAGAGGTGAAAGGAAATTCAGTAAAAAGGAACAGATAACTTCACTGGGGTACTGAACAAGCCCACTGGCAGTGAAGCAATATCTGAGGTGTTTGTAAGGTTGTCATACTTATCTATTATTCTATTCTAGTTATCAATTTTTCAAAACCAGATATTCATCTTAAGTCAAAATAGAGCTTCCCAGTTTAAAAATTATAAATTTTATTTCGATTGATGCAACATGAAATATTCATAATCTGTTGAGATTCTAAAAGATTGTTCTAATCATCTCAATACTAACTCAATTTTGGAACAGGAAGGAGAATTTTGAAGAAGACTATAACTGAATTTCAAATAAATGAGAAGTTTTGAAAAGGTTTTCAAAGACTTTATGTAATCTCTTTTCCTTCTCCTCGATCAGTTTATCAGAGATAAACCCTTGGCACCATTTACCCAATGAAGGCAGTGAGTCTGCATGTTCTCCTCGTCCCGCAGGGAGACGAGGTCCCCAGTTGGAGCCTATGTTGAAACAGACCTTGAATTTTTTATTCTTAAGGATAAAAGATTTGTAATTTTTGAGTCTTTGCACTTTTCAAATTTCTTAAAACAAGAATTTCATCACCTATAAATTTGTGATGCCTTTTATTGTTTATTTTTGGAAAAGGAACAGAAAAAATCTAAACGAATATAAGTTTTCCAACACTCTTTGAAAAAATTATTTAAAACGGGCAATAATTTTAAGGATGCAAGTTTTTCATTCAATTCTTAAAGAAATCGGGATTCGGGGTTTTGCGTAGACAAATGTTTGATGCAAATTGAATTGCGAAACCTCGATCCCCGATTTCTCGATACATTAAGACTTAATTAAAACATAATTTACTTAATTCTCAATTAAAAGGTTCTAAAGGTTAAGTTAATCACATCGCGATATCAGGATTCACGGTTTTATAAGATCATATAATCTTGTCATCATTTTTCCCGATTTCCCGATTTCACGATACATTTGATCCTTAAGTAAAGATTTAAATTAATCTAATCTCTGCTAAGAATGATTAAGAGTTAAATAATTACATCGTGATTTCGGAATTCGCGATTCCATGAGAGCATGAACTCATGTCATTAGATTTCCTGAAATCCCGATCCCCGATTTTCCGATTAACGAAATCCCGAAAAGGTCTAATCTCGATTAATTAAGATACTAAAAACGTTTTAATTTAAAATAATACATCGCGATTTCGGCAATTGGGGTTCTTCGATGACCTATTTCTTCGACATCAAAAGTGCCAAAACTCCGAAAATCAGGTTTTCAAATTTAACTCAAAATCAACGCTAATTAATCATCCTTCTAAACAAGGCTTAAAGTTAATCTTTCTTTGAATGTTCATTAATTCGTTGTTGTCCGATTAATTAAGTTTCTTTTTTATTTGAAAACATCGAGAAAGACTAGGTACAGGCATTAAATGAATATCTTCAAAAATATCTTTGGCAATAAGAGCTTTAACTTCATAGCAGAGGTACAATTATCCATATTTTTATGATATATTCGAAGTGAAAGATCGAACATCTGTATTTCCATTTCAAAGCTAAGTTTTCTTATCCACTCTCTGTGAAAGATTTTCAATCTTAACGCAGAGCTATGGCACCCAAAAAAGCTCCGAAGAAAAATGAAGACCAGCCAGAAGGCGATATCATTTCTGATACTACTCCAGTCGGCGTACACTCCGTCAAATCGTGGACTGGAATTTCTGAAAAGATGGAGGATGAGCTTAAATATGCAGCCACTGATTCGGAAAATCACCTCTGAGATATTGCCGAGTCTGAGCTTCATAAGGTTGTTGTACGTCCGAGACTTGTGTCATATACCGATATGATTGGCTGGGCACTGGATAAAGTGGATATCCCAACAAGAAGCATTTTGAATGAGAAAGGATATGTCATCGGTTCATTCAGGATTGAACACATTCAAGTAATGTATAAGATCTCGCCCAATTATAGTCGCACCTTTAATTCTGAGTTTTTAGCCGAATTTCAAAGAAAAGAATGCATTGAAGCAGGCCAGACATACCCTGACATGATTAAAGGATGGGCCAGGGATGAAAATAAGTTTAGGGCCGATGTACATGGGATTTATGCCACAACTTCCTTAAACGAATATATGGTTTATGTAGCAATGATGTTATGTAGACTTTTCGGGAGAAAGGATCCTTGTCACTTTCATGCAGACTGGACACCTTTCCTAGANCTCGCATAAAATTTTGTCAGATAACCTTACAAAAGAGGTTGCAAAGTATAAAGAAGCCAAGTCAAAAGGGAAACCTGTGTCATTTTATATGTCAGCTTATATCATGGACGCCATTTATTTTATGACTCCTTTCCCATTAATGAATTGACGTTGGAATGTTTCTTGCCCAGAGCCTGTTCATAAATACCACTCAGCTCTCTAGGAAGAAAATGCAAAAGATCTTTTTTATGACGTTTGCCATTATGTAATTATCCCTCTACACAAAATATTCTTTGGATGTGAACCCCCTCGCATTTCTGACACAATCATAGAAAACCTCAAATCGGTTGCCGATTGGTTTATTGAGGAAAATGTTTCTTATGTTAGGGTTTATGGTTGTTCCATTCTGCCTCACGCGCTCCCGAAACTCTTACCAGATAGATTGGTATGCAGAGAAGTGGCTTATCAGTTAGCCAAGGGTGGTATTGGGTTACAATTAAAAGCCCTTCAAAAAAAATCATGGCCATCTTTCCCTGTTCATATCGAGAAATTTACTTCCTCAGACATTGGTCATTCTAAAGCGAAGGCCGAGTCATTGGAGGAAGTTAAGCTAGTAGACATCAAGCACAGGAAACAGGATCCTTATCAAATAATTAGTTGGCATTACATACATTGCAATTTGAAAGCATATGAACATGAAGTTTCTCTTTATGATGATATTTTTAGAAATGTTAAATCTTATGAACAAGTGCAGAACAAAGTGCAAGCCTTGTCACCTGACTCACGGGTGGGAATTGCATCTTTTCAACGACATAGGTGAAGCTGTCTGCCGAAGATTTTACAAGGTGAAATATCGACTTCATTGTCAGAACATGAAGAAACCCCTCCAGCGTTTGAAACTGATACTCAGGATAAGTCAAGTTACAAAGACAAGTTGAAATATCTTGAATTACCTCCTCAAAACACAGAGGGTTCTCAAATAAAAGAACCAGGGATAGAAAAGGGAAAAGGACTGGAAACAAGTCCCATAATTCTCGATGACATTCTAGAAAGGATTGGAGGAACTCCTTCAAAGGAAATTGGCAGTCCTATCACAACTTTGACTCCACTACAATCCACTTTCGGAACCCCTCATGAAGGAGTTCTATATGTCAGCAATCTGGAGCCGATTTCGAGAGATGAAATCCCCCCATCTGATTGTTTTTTCAGCAAAAAGCAAAGAGTTGTTTTAAAACAGGAAATTCATCCTGTAGGAGAAAGATCGATTAAGAAGCATAAAGTCATTATTGATGGGAAAAAAATCAAGGATGGAGAATTTGCTATAGAGTTAGCAGGAACCATAGGTGTTATAGCATCAACTAACATATATTCTGTAGGAAATCTAACAACTATGGTTGAGCAGAAGGACCAAGAAATAATTCAGTTGTAAGACAGATTAAAGGAAAATGAAAGAATTATTGGCTGGGGGATACAGAAGGGTCTAGAACAAGATAGACTCAAAGACATGCAAGAAATCCAAAAGTTGAATAAAAACTTGGATGAGGCAAAACACATGATACAGGTTACTCAAGAACAGGTTCAAAAGTTGGGCGATGAAAATAAATTTTTGCAAGATAAGATTATTTCAATTACTAACCAGGTAATTGAAATCGAACATTTCAGGACGCAAGCATAAAAGATATATGAAAACATAGAAGAAGAAGAACAGAAAGTATTCTGCAATCTGGAAATAATCCAGAACTATTTTCAGGAATCAAATAGGTCCATGGAAGAGGTGTTCTAGAAAGAAAGAGAAGCAAAAGCAGGGAGGACTACTTTTCAGAAAGCAATTACTTCTTCATTAAAAGATGAAATTGGAAAAAATCAGAAATTATCTATTTCTGAACAGATGAAAGGGGATGTAATGATAAAATTATGGGAATCGAAATTGGTTGAATATAAAAGAATCACAAAAGAAGTTAACGAAGACTGTCAAGGAATCTTTAATCTCTTTGAAAAAGATTCATTAAATATTGGGGTAGGTGATTGTTTTGGGTTATTAGGGGAAATCAACATTGCCAGGCATCAACTGAAGTCAAGAGAAGAGCTCGAAGAAAGGAAAGCAGAAATTTCAAATATTAAATTGGTCAACATTGCAGAAATAGATAAGTGGATGATAGCTTCAAGTTCAAGGTTGGAAAAGGTTAAATTCACAGAGAAAACAATAGAAAGTTAGTTTCCAGACTTACAGAGAAGATTTTTCTCTTTCGAAGCAAATGAAGTACCTGAGGCTCGCAGGATCTTAGTAAACTTTTTGGGCAAATGTGTTCAATGCGTTGAAGCAGAGAAAGAAAGTTCATCAACGCAAATTTAAAACTTTAAAGATATTTTTATTTATTAGAATTTTGAAAGAAATTGTAAACGGTTGACATTATTTTATGTAACCGTAATATTAGGGAGTTGGTTAGTTACCAACAAGAAAATTTGATAGAATTGTATAAATATAATTTCAAAAGGCTGAGCAAGGGCTTCAGAAATATTGGGGAGAGAACCTTTTTTGTAATTTCAGTTTTGAAGTTCATCGAAATATAAATCGCAAACAAGATTTTGGATCCTGCAACTTTGTAACTATGTGTCTTCCCCTGTTTATCATTCTTTGTTAAATTTTCCTTTTAATGTGTTTTTCTAACAAGTAAATCAATTTGAATTTATATACATTGTTGTTTATTATTTCAGATTGGTTTGGATGTTGAATGTATTACAGTCTTTCCTCTGAAATTACTTTAGTAATTTTAAGACCTGTAAAACCTTATGTTCCTTAATATTTAACTCTGTTAGAAATCTTGTTCTTCTTTCATCATCGTTAATTCAGATATAAGATTCTTTCTTGATAAAAGCCTTATATTTCCCTGTATTTTGTTTCGTTGTTTACAAAATTCAAAATTGTTACAAAACCAGGAAATGGCCTTGAATGTCTTTTTACATTACTGTTTTAGATTTTAAAGTTGTTTTCATTAATATCATCTCTGAAAATCTGAAGTAACCAATTGATAAAAAACCCATTTACAAACCTTTAAAACCTTATTACCCATGACAGTCCCTAGTAGCAGAAAACCTAACGTAGAACCGGGCCTTCAGGATCAAACCAGCATTGCCCTAAACTTATTTAACACTATTTTACAAGCAGCGACCAATAGGGTTGAGTTAGAAAGATCATGGGATGCTATTGAACATGACATTAGCATCCAAGAGAAACATGAAGCAAGACAGAGACAGTTGAGAAACTAAATCTGTTATGGTCTTTCTTTAATTCCTTAATTTTAAATCTTTTCTTTAAATCATTTTCGGATGCCTTGATGGTATGTTTTATAGCCTTAAAACATAAACTAAGGAACAACATGCATCACTGGGTTTTTTGAGATACTAATGGCGCTTGTATTATCACAATATATTGGAATGGGTTCATCATACTTAACCTGTATATCTGTCAAAGTTTGTTTCATCCAAAGAACCTGTGTACAACATGTTGTTGTTGCAATATACTTTGCCTCGGCT
>JASDQU010688740.1:59975-74501 GCA_032191745.1 Picea mariana
CCTGTGGCAGAACTTGATCCCATTGGTTGTGGTGTTTAGCTACCAAACTCCTCAATAAGTCCCCCAAACTCCTATTCACTACCTCAGTCTGTCCATCCATCTGAGGATGATATGATGAGATAAAATATAAACGTGTCCCCAATTTCTTCCATAGGGTCTACCAGAAATGACCAACAAATTTGGTATCTCGATCTGAAACAATACTCTTGGGTAAGTCGTGAAGTCTAACAACTTTTTTGAAAAACAGATTTGCAATGTGAGTTGCATCATTGGTTTTATGACATGGTATGAAATGTGTCATTTTTGAAAATCTATCGAATACCACAAATATGGAGTCACAACCCCTCTGTGTCCTTGGAAGTCCTAACACAAAATCCATGCTTACCACATCCCCCGACCTCTCTGGTACTGGAAATGGTTGATACAATCTTGTATTTTGTCTTTTCCCTTTCACGTGTTGGCAAATTCTGCATTTGTTCACAAATTTCTTGACATCTGTCCTCATCCCTGGCTAATAGTATAAATTTTTCAGCTGCACAAATGTTTTGTCATGGCTGAAATGTCCAGCCAATCCCCCACTATGATCTTCCTTCAGAAGATTCTCTCTCATAGAACTCTTCGGAATACACAACTGATTTCCCTTGAATAACAGTCCATCCTAAATCAAATACTCGGTCCACTGGCTTCTATCTCTGAGAAATGGATTCTCACATGCTTCATAAGCATCTTTAAAATCTGGATCATCTCTGTACATGTCCTTAAGGCTATCAAAACCTAAGGTCTTCACACGAAACTCCTCTAGAATCAAACATTTCTTGCTCAATGCATCAACAACCTTGTTAGCAGTTCTAGAAATGTGCTTTATAACAAAAGTAAAATTCTGCATATATTTAACCCATTTTGGGTGTTTGTGGTTTAGCTTCTCCTATCGAGTTATGAATTGTAAAGCATGGTTGTCGCTATACAAGAAAAACTCTTTCAGAATCAAGTAGTGCCTCCATTTCTTTAATGCTTGTATGATTTCATAAAATTCTTTATCATACATGGAATATTTCACTTTGGCATCATTCAAATTCTCACTGAAGTATGAAATCGGTCTATTGTCTTGAATCAAGACTGCTCCAATCGCGAATCCACTTGCGTCACTTCTGACTTGGAATGTTTTGCTGAAATCTGGTAGAACCAAAACTGGTTGTCCAGTTATTTTCTCCTTCAGCAACTTAAAACTCTTCTCTACTTCCTCTATCCAATGAAAAGATTTGTGTCTTTTCTTGACTATGTCCATCATTGGTGCACATATCCCACTAAAATTCTTGATGAATTTCCTGTAAAAACTAGCCAATCCATTGAAGCTCCTAACTTCAAAGATGTTCTTTGGTGACGATCAATCCCTGATTTCTTTTACCTTCTCAGGATCCATAATTAACTCATTTGAAGAGATTACAAACCCTAAATAAATGAGTTCTTTCTTCATGAAATATGACTTCTTCAAATTTATCAGCAACTTCTCTTGCTGCAAACTCCTCATCACTAGAGCTAAGTGTCTGAAATGTTCTTCCTCAGTTTTACTGAAGATCAATATATCATCAAGATACACAATCACAAACTTTCCAATGAAATCCTTCAAGACCTCATTCATCAACCTCATGAAAGTACTTGGTGCATTCATCAAACCAAACGGCATGACAAGACATTCATACAACCCTTCATTCGTTTTGAATGTTTTTTTCCATTCATCACCTTCTCTCATTCGAATCTGATGATATCCTCTTTTCAAATCAATTTTTGAAAAAACCCTTGCTCCATTTAAGCAATCAATCAAGTAATCCATCCTGGTTAAAGGAAATATATACCTGATGGAAATCTTGTTTATATCCCTTGAATCTATACACATTCTCCATCCACCATATTTCTTTGGACTTATCACTGTTGGAACAATGCATGGACTCAAGATTTCTCTAATCAATCCTTTATCCATCAAATCCTGAACTTGCTTCTTGACCTCTTCATTCTCCCGTGGCTTCAATCTATACGCTTCTTTGTTTGTTAAACTTGCTCCTAGTATAAGGTCAATGTGATGGATTATACTCCTGATGGGTGGCAATGAACAAGGTAAATCATCCACCACTATATCAGCGAAATTCTCCAGCAGTTCCTGAATTTCCTCTAGTAGATCGTCTATCGAAGTACTTGTTAAAATGACTCTGGGTTTTCTCACTACAACAAACTGCATGTCTTCTTCTTTCTTGACTTCATCAAAAAGATCCTTCCCACTCATCAGAAGTATAGTATTGCTTGTCTCTGTTTTTACCTCCTTGTCTTTAATTGGCAAGAACATATGCGTCCTACCATTCTTCTCCAAGGTGTATGTGTTCTTCCTCCCATNTGTCATATTGCCACGGTCTACCCAACGAAAACATCCATGGGAATAACATCACATAAAATTTAATCCTTATATCCCCCTATCTTAAATTTGACTAAACATTGTTTAGTGACAGTTACTTGATGTCCTTTTTGCAACCAGGAGACTCTGTATGGACTCAGATGTGCAACTGTTTCCAATTTCAGATTTTCCACCATTTCTATGGAGACTAAATTATTTGTACTTCTAATGTCCATTATTACCTTACATACCCTATCCTTGGTCTTGCAAGCAGTTCTAAACAAACTCTTTCTTTGGACTAGATTCTCTATCTCCTTCTCTGGCTTTAAGAGAATTTTCCTCATCATTAAGGATCTTCTGCCTTCTGCATCTTCTGCCTCAACATTTCGCTTTTGCGCTTATGAAATGTGAGCTTCACCTCCATCTCTTTTCCCATCAGGAAATTCAAAAGACTTATGTCTGATCTTTCCATAGACAGAACATTTTATCTCACCACCTCTTCCTCTTCCTCTTGCTCGTGGAAAAGTGTTCATGTCGTCATATTTCCTTCCTTGTGAAATTCCTCCTCTTTCAGGGTGAGTATGAGGTTTCTTTTCTTCTTCCTTCGACTTCTGTACTTTGTCCTAGGCAATTGCTTTGCCTCTGTTCTGGATTCTACCTCTTCCTTTTTGACTTTGTTTTTGGGCCAATTTATCTTCATCCTTCAGAGTAATCTGATAAGCATATTCCACATTTCTAATCGTCATCATGCTCATCTCATCCTGAATTTCATATCTCAGACCATTCATGTATATGACGACCTTCTCATCATCATTTTCATGATGACCTGCTCTAATTTTTATCCTGTAGAACTCTTCAATGTATTCTTTCACTGTCATTCCTTTTTGTCTCAAATTCTGCATTCTTTGAAACAAATTGATTTGGTAATATCTGGGTATAAATTTAGCTTTCAACTTTGCAACCATTCTATCCCAGCTTTTGATTTTTTGCTTGCCTTTGCAATGCTTGTTAGCCTACAATTCATCCCACCATAGTGTTTCATGCCCTTTAAGTCTAGTGACAACATGTTTTACCTTCTTATCCTCTTCGATATCTTCCTAATTGAAGTATTTGTCTAGAGCCCTAAACCAATCTTGTAGCTCCTCAACGTCCAAGTTTCCTTCATACATCGGAATATCCATTTTTTCTTTGGCCCCTATTCTTGCAACAACTCGAAATAAATGTTCTTCTGTAGCATCTTCAGTTACAAATTATTCTCCATTTCCTGCCTCACTCTCGCTTTTAGCCTCACTGACATCTCCAGCTTTAGCTGTCCGCCTTTGTGCCATCTCCATGGCATATAATCGAGCACAAAGTTCTCTCATCTCCCTTTCCAAAGCTGGATCAGGCATTAGTCTATCATGACATCTTCTGGGCGACATTGTTCAAATCTGTTTACGTAGAATTCAAATCACAACTTGCCTTCCATCTCCTCTCACCTACAGAAACAAATATTGTAGTGCTCTGATACCACCTGGTGCAACACCCCTACCTCAGCAGGTTCTGCATGACCTCCTGGTCTAAGGATCATTATTAATCTCCCCTTTGAGTTTTATTCACTCTTTGATTCCCCACAGGAACCTTCAACACACAAGTGTTTATCCCTAAGTCCTTCTTAGAACTTACACCTATGCAAATAAGCACTAAGCGGCAACACTTATCCACATGATTAGCTAACGTGACCACAATCTTCACCTGAAAAGTATTTCAATTTTTGCGACTTTGCGATCATTGATGTGATTCCCTCTGAATCGTCAATCCCCAAAAACCCGAAAGGATAATGGGTCCTTTGAATCCTCCCTTGACTTTACATAATGTGACCTCTGTCTAAAACCTAGGGCCCAAATATTTTCGACACTTCGGAATTTCTCTTATCGGTGATTTGAAATGAAACAACACCTTTCATCGATAGCTGATGTCACGATGGTTCCTCATCATGATCAAAGGATCTGAGCTTCCCGTGATCTAATGGTCCTGATTCTATCGAGACTCCATGAATCAAGAGTTCACAACTCTTTACTCCGAGTCACAATGTCCTCCATGCCCCAAATTCCAAAAAGGAAAATTTTAAGCATGAGATCAATGACCCTCGTTGATCTGTATCCAACAACCATTATTCCTCTTGAGATTACGAGTGTTGAAAGACACTCATCCTTAATCTTCCCTCTAGTCAGCAAGATCCAATGGCCCACAGAACTTTGCGATTCTCCCTCTGAGAATTTTGACCATCCGTTCAGACTTCTCAAAGACTCCACAATAAATAGCTTGGAATCTTTCCTTCTGATCTTAGCTTCCGCGAGGTGACTCTGGACCTCGTTCTTCCTTTGAACACTTCAAAGGTTCTAATCCTTCTGAATTTAGACTCTCACTGTAACTCTTATAATCTAAGGAATCCCTGCCCGCACACCTTGCGACATTCACAATAACCCCTGGTTATTTCACTCTTAAACTCTATGCACTCCTTTGCGACAACAGTTCTTCAACCTTTATCCTCGGTTGATAAATTATAAGACTTCAACTCACCGGTGCACACCTTGCATGGCTCTGTGCGATACATACACTCTAGCTGGTATGAGAAAAATGGTATCCCCCTTGAGCTTTTCTGAGATAAAACTTAGAACCCTGTCAACGCACTCTATGCAGACCTTCACTGCACTCCTTGCAGGAATCCTCAGGACGAGAAACAATTGAAACTCATACTTCTCTTCTCACAGACTTCATACATTCAACATGAAATCAAGAGCGTACACACACATAACATTGAAACAAATTCATAATAGAGAACATAAGAAAAACTGTAAACATACCATTAAAATAGATGTAAACAAAAACCACCACAACACCATGAAATGGAATCAAAGCATTTTTATATTAATCCCAGTGCTCCTGTACACAGTTCAATAGCAACAATTATCTGCTTATACCATCCTACAATCTATGTTCTTCTCATTGTTGTTACTCTCTACAAAGCTCTATAGCTTACAATGAGAATTATTCAACAATACATATGAGGGTGTCTTTTACGCATTTTCCGTCCTACGACTCTAAGCTATATAATTAAAATAAAATCTACAACTACTTTACATTCGTTACAATTAAATGCCTCCATATCTGATAGATGAGAGCAACACTCAAGATCTATTTTACAATCTTGAGACATAAATGCAAGTACGTTCTCCTAACTATTACATTAATGTTCCTTCATTCAAATTCAAAATGTCTCAAAATATGCGCTGGTGCAATTCCAACTGTCCTTGCCTTTGTGCTTGCTTTACGAGCTTTCTTGCGATTCTCTTGCATCAAAGAACATCTTCCAAATAGAGGTATTTGGAGGAGGGGTTTCACAAAAAGAGATGGGTTGGTTTCGGATTTCAAGAGGATTTTCAGGAGCAATGGTGAGCTGCTATATGTTGGATCCCAAATCAGTGTCAAGAGAAACAATAGGATGGTTAGTGGGGTTTGTTTCATCACTAATGATGTAGGCCAACTGAGCTTCCCTATAAAGTCTCCTTTTTTCACCCCCAAACATAGGAATGGTGGCGCATAAAATGTCCATATGCAAGGTTCCCCCCAGTCTCTTTATCCAAGATCTAGATAGGAGCATTCTGAACTTAGGGGGAACATTGACCACTACGATATCCATGACCATGCTCTTCATTGGAAGTTGGAACAGAGAAATGACCAGTTCTTTGATAACCCCAAGGCACTTTCCCTTCCTAGAGTCGAAAGTATACAGGTCATGGTAGGATTTTGTAACCTCCAACCCGAGCTCTTCCATGAAAATCTTAGGCATAAGATTGTGAGATGCCCCTGAATCCATCAAGCAGTTATGAAACACCTTATCATGGATGTTCAATGAGGTGTAGAAAGGAGGGGAGGAGTCGTCTCTATCTTCTACCAAAGGCCCTAATATGACAACTAGCCTTTCATCTTGGAGGTTAACTGAGTCTGTGGAGTGAGATGCAGGTTCGGGCTAAAAAATCTTTGATAGGCACCTTCTAAAATCCTCATGCTTGACTAACTCTGAGAGAGGTACAAGGATTCTAATCTTTTGAATCTCATGCTCAAAGCTATAAGGGGAGGGAGGCTTCAGAATATCCTTCACCTCTAGGACGAGACTTTTGACCACTGGTGGGGGGATCTGTGCCTTCCTTTCTTTGTTGTTTCCCGCTATATCTCTAACAGGTTTCTTAGCTCTAGTAGGTCACTCAGGAGTGTCAGGATTTCCTTCCTTCTTCTTGGATCGGAGGTTATATCTATTCAGATCATTTCTAGTATTTTCTCCTTTTCTCAACTCATTCAATTGATTACTCATGAGGGCTTCTTTATATGTAGACTGCTTTAAATGAGGGGATGAAGAGGCATCTCCAAGGAAACAGATCTCAGGATCAAAATATTGTTCCTCTCTAGCTTCATCAGCAACCAGGTTATTTTAGAGAGGAGTTTGGATTTTCTAATCATCTCGGTCCCTGTTCCTCTAATCTCTTTGAATGGTCTGAGGAGCATTAATTGGTCTCTTGAAACTACCCCTATTATGAAAAATTTGGGGATTTTTGTATCTCTTCTTTCCTTCCAATTGGAATCTTTCCATCCTATCAGAAAGTGACTTTAGTAGTTTGGTTACTTAATCTGTTTGAGGGGGGGGGTGAAACAAAGGAACTAGAAGATGAACCTTCAAACCTACCTTTTCTTCTATCTCTATCACCCTTACTCCTAATATTATCAACTACCAATATATTATATTCTACTTCAATGGATGCATCTTGCATATGATCCAAGGAGGTAGCTCTTCTTTCTCTTAACAAGAGGAAAAAATCAAGGTCAAAAGCACTAGAATAAGTAATCTTTTCAGAGGTTTATGTAGGATTAATATCAATGGGAATTTTATGATACATTATATTAAACCTCTTTGAGAAGTCAAAAACAGATTCCCCTTCCCCTTTCTTTAGTGATCCAAACTCTATAATATAGTACATGATATATTTTTTATCCCCCCAATTTTTTAAGAAGGCTTCATCTAGGGCTTCAATACCATCAATAGATCCAGGAGGAAAGGCCCTAAACCACTTCCTAGCCTCACCATCAACGCTATGAACAAAAATCCTCATCATACATCTTTGTCCTCAATTGCATGATTATCTGTAAAACTATAAAAGGCTTCAAGGTGTCCCTCTATAGTTATGTCTCCTTCACCTGTGAACTTGGGCAACTTCTTAAGGTAGCCATCAATCGGGAGGGCATTCAGAGGCTAAGGAAGAAAAAGAGGGGAAAACCTCACAACTACTATAGCTTCCATTCTAGTTCTAGGGGGATTATCACCTGCCATTGGGATGTGAACTGGAGGAGAACTCGGAGGGGATGGAGTTTAGACAAGAGAGACTGAGGTTGTGCTTCTAGGAGAAAAATGAAAAGGTTGAGAATTAGGAGATAAAGATGAGGGGCTAGAGGTAACATAGGTTTCCCCTTCTGTAACTGCAGTAACTCTAATAGGAGGAGGAGGAGTAAATTATGGAGTAGGAAAGTCTTCTAAGGTCAAATCTCTCTCCTTCCACTTCACAACTTCGGGAGAGAAAGGCGTGTCAAATCTTTCTCTTTCCACTTCACAACTTTGGGGGAGAAAGGGGTGTCAAATCTATCTCCTTCTAAACCAAAAATGGGAGGGGAGAAATCGACAGGAAAACTCCCAAAACTTAAATTTCTTAAAACTCCAGCAGTTTGTATAATAGGAGAATCAGAAATAGTTATTGGAGTTTGTAAAGAGGGATTATGCAAATTATCAGAAAAACTTGGTACAATAATGGAGGTACCTTTCTGAGCGGTCTTTCCCTTTCTGATAATTTCCTCTGGGTCAGCTTCAGATGTTGCTAGAGGCAGTAGTAAAGTGTACCTCGTGTCTCTCCCTTTAGGATCCATCACTGAAATAGTGGAGTCGCCAGGTGCAAGTTGCAATCTTCAATGGTAATGATATCTGATGCACCCTTAGAATCAGCGCTTCTTTGTCATTCTATCCCACAGAAAAGTCTTCAATTCGTCCCCGACAACGACACTAGAAATGTTAGCACTAGAAGTCACCTTTAGATTGCATAGAAGCTAAGCCTAGTACCCATCATTTTTATGTGAGTGTAATTGAGTTTTAAGAGATAAAATGGAGAATAATCAATGATAATAATGTTCTAACTCAGAAATCTGGACTAGCATGCACAAGCAATTCAGGTCTGGAATCAACTTCAGTTAGTAAGTTGGAGTAAGGGTGAATAGAGGGAAGAATTTGGTGAGGAGAGTGTAGAGGTCTGTCGTGGACATTAGGTCTTCCAGCAACCTAAGGAGGAAAAACTTGAACGCAATATCCTCTTGAATTCAAATATCAAAGAAACTGAAAGAAATTATAACAACACTATAATCAAACATTCATCATAATATAGTCACAACAATCCATGTGAATTAGTCAATCATGAACTCTCTCAGTATCAGAGGCAAATAAGATGGAGAAAGAAAGATTATTGATATTAACCAAGATGTCTCAAGATCAAATACATAACCAGAGAACCAATGTTCTTCATAAAAATATTACAATAGTAGGGAGCCTAGCTCAACCATTCAACCTTAACAAAATATCAAAACAGCCTATATATACTAAAAATGATGCAACCACCAAGAATGTGATCAGACCCCTGCATTCAAAGTTTCCAGTTAACGCGTACTCTGTTAGATTGTGCAGGCCTCCTCATGTTAGATGTGAGCCAAGCACAATTATGTTCTTTATAGGAAAATCTATCCATAAGGAAACTTCGGATTGACAGTCTTCCTTCATGGTTTCTCTCAGCATGTTTTCCATTTATGGGGTGAGACGAGGTCTCAACTGCCACCCCCATATTTAATAAATACCTTCATTGGGATCATGACTAGGCCTGGAACCCATGAATGTTTTAGACAGTGCCCATGGCTTCTAAGGGCCAGCCTCGACATCCCGAGGACACACATATATTCTTCTGTGACCAATACAGGCGTTGCAGGTGGTAGGCTGATAGCATATGCACTTTAGACAATTCTATAGCGCCATAGCGCTACAGAATGTCCTTGCGATGATTTGGCAAGATAAAAATGCGTTGAGGTGGGGTGATGTGGAGGACAGGTTTGAGGGTTCTTGAGCTATTCAGACCTCAACGTTTTCATTCTTCCTATGGAAATCATGGGGAGAATGCCACTTGATTTACACCATAATGATCTTGAGGGTAAATCTCAGTCACTTCTTGATTCCTATGAAGCAGGTGGAAAATTCTTGTGTTAAAACTTCCCATTTTGATGGTTGATCCATCACATACATTCTAAGTATGTTCTCAATTATCCTATTAGTCCTTTCTATTTTCCCATCTGACTCTAGATGATATGTAGTTCTAAGATTTAAATTTGTCCCAAAGCCCTTGAACAAACCCTTCCAAAAGTTAGAATTAAAATTTAGATCTCTATTTGAAACTATTGTCTTAGTCACTCCATGTATCCTACCAACTTCTTTCATACAAATTTCTGCAATATTGTATGTCCTGTGTGTATTCTTTACTGGAACAAAATGTGCTAGTTTAGTCAATTTATCTACCACCACCATGATGGAGTCATGCCGCTTCAATGTTATGGAAAGCTTAGTAATAAAATCAACTGTAACTACTTCCCACTTCCATTCTAGAATTGGAAATGGTTGTAGAAAACCTGCTAGGTTTCTATGTTTTGTCTTTACCTTTTGTCATTCTAGACATTTGGCTATGTAATCAGCCACTTCTTTCTTCATTCCTGGCAAAACATATTGGCTTCTTACTGCTATAATTGTTTTCTTATATCCTGGGTTCCCAACATATGGCACATTGTGCATTTCCTTCAAAACTTCATTTTTCAACTCACTAGAATTCAACACATGCACTTTACCCTTGTACATGAGAATTCCATCTTTCAACTCATAATAATTAAATTTATGCTGAAAATTACTTTGTTGTAATGTCTCTTTTATTTTCATATAGTGTTGATCTGAATTTTCTGTTGCAATAATTTTGTCTTTCAAATCTATCCAGTACATGTTGATGGCTGAAATATGCACTTCATGAGCTCTCCTGCTGAGTGCATCGACCACTTGATTTTCCTTTCCCTTTATATGCTTAATTTCAAATTCATATTAACTCAGAAATTCCAACCATCTAGTTTTCCTAACATTTAGTGTTGGTTGTCCAAACAAATGCTTCTGACCATAGTGGTCTTTCCTTAGCTCGAATTTCTTGCCCGTAAGGTAATGCCTCCACATTTTCAATGCGTGTACAATCACTGCTAACTCCAAGTCATGTGTAGCATAATTTCTCTCATTCTCTTTTATTTTTTTGGACTCATAACATACTGCATGGTCCTTTTGACTAAGAAATCCACTGAGTCCTTCCTTGCATGCATCGGTGGAAACAACAAAATATTCATATGGATATACAATATTCAAGATTGGTGCACTTGTCAATATACCCTTCAACTATTGAAAACTCTCTTCAAACTTGGAAGTCCAATCAAATTTCACTCCCTTATTTTGCAAAGAAGTGATTTGACTTGCAATCTTTGAAAAATATTTTATGAATCTTTGGTAACAAATGGCAAGACCCATGAATTATCTAACCTCTTCCACATTCTTTGGCACTGGCCATCCTCTAATGGCCTCTATATTCTCAGGATCAACTTCTATCCCTGCTGCTAATATTATATGCCCCAAGTATTGAATTTTCTTTTGATAAAAGATGCACTTACTTAGCTTAGCATACAATCTACGGTCTCTTAAAACTTGCAACACCATTCTTAAATGTTTCTCATGTTCCTCTTCTAATTTAGAGTAGATGAGTATATCATCTAATAACACAATCAAAAACTTGTCCAGGTACTCCCTGAACACTCCATTCATCAAAAACATAAAGATTGTTGGGAAATTTGATAGCCCAAATGGCACTACCATGAATTCATAATGTCCATATCGTGTTCTGAATGGTGTCTTGCTAATGTCTTCTTCCTTTATCCTTACTTGATGATCACCTGATCTCAAGTCAATATTGTAAAAGATTCTTGCACCTTTCAGCTGATCAAACAAATCATCAATTCTTGGAAAATGATACTTATTCTTTATGGTAACCTTATTAAGCTGTCTAAAATGAATACACATCCTTAAGGTTTCATCCTTCTTCTTTACAAAAATAATCGAGGTTCCCCAAGGTGACAAACTTGGGTGTATATACCCCTTCTTCAAAATTTCTTCAAGTTGCATCTGTAATTCTTTTAATTCTGGTGTACCCATTCTGTATGGTGTCTTAGACACTGGGGAAGCTCCCGGCACTAAATCAATAGAGAAATCAATGTCTCTCTTTAGTGTCAATCCTGGAATTTCTCTAAAAACATATTCAAAATCCCTCAAGATCGGATGGTATTCAATGCTTACCACGTTGTCTTTGGTTTCCTCTTCCATATGGGATACAAACATCTAACATCCCTTCCTGAAGCTCTTCTTCAATTGGATAGTTGAAATCTCTCTAACAACTACAGCTCTTGGAATTCCTTGAATCTTGCTTTGCTTCCGTTCTTCATCAACACATGTGATTGTCTTATTGTAATAGTCTAGGACAACACGATGTTTCTCCAACCAATCCATCCCAATTTGATAATCATATGAACCCAATGGTATGATGTTTACATATACCTTCGTGTTGAGTCCATTGATGTCTATTTGAAAATATTTAACCAACTCATTGATCTTTCTCTTATCCCCCGTGGCTAATTGAACTAACCAAGATTTCTTATGCTTACTTATTTGCAAGTGAAATCTTTCAACAATGTCAATACTTATGTAACTATGGCTAGCTCCATAATCAATTAAAATTTCTATGGGAAGGTTTTCAATCTTACCTTCCACTTCGATCATGGGGGATTGATAATCTACCTGATTGTTGTCCAAGGCTGCATAATTCCTTGGCATGCTTCCTTTCATGTCTTCCACTATTTCAGCACCTTGAATGTTGTGGAAAATCCTCATTCTTTCTCCTTTGTAAGGGAAGTCGCTATATAAGTGATTTCCCTCACATCCTGAACATTTAACAAGTTGTTGTCTTGGGCCTTTTTCCAAGTGAATATGCATTCTTTTTCTGATTTTTGTCTGCTTGACCTTGTTGATTTGTTTGTGAGTTATTTATGAAAAAGGGTGGCTTAAAATCTTTCTTCCTTCGATCCCTTTTCCCTTTCATATTTTCATTCCAATCCTTTTGGAAAACTAGCCTTCCTTTTCTTTGCTCATAAATGTCCCTTTATCTCCTTATGGTTTCCTCCTAAGCCTTAGGATTATCATATTGTATCTTTTCACTATAGAAGGAGGGTAACCCACTTAGAAACCTTTTGATTTTAAACTTCTTATCTTTTATGAAGTCAACATACTTCAACAATTCAAAGAACCACTTTTCATATTCCTCCATAGTCATGGTTCCCAACTTGAGTTCGAAGAACTCTTTAATATTTCTCTCATAGTAATGCTCAGAAAAATATTTCTCTTGGAAATATCCTTTGAACTACCTACATGATGTCCTCTTCTCATCAAGGTTCTTGGCTTTCTTAAGTTGATCCCACCACATGGCTTCTTTCCCTTTCAAGTGGTAGGTGGAAATTATAGCTTCTACTCGGGAGGGGTAATCATGCAGCTAGAAATAATTCTTCATTTCCAACAGCTAGGCCTATCCCTCTTCTCCTTTCCTATGTTCACCATTGAAATTAGGTGGATTGATTTTCCCAAGTTCACCTTGCAATATGTCTGCCTTAGGCCTTCTTCTTTTCCGTAGAACAAGGGACACACTTGGGCTACTCCCTATTGTTGGGTATGTGTTATATTCTTTGCATGTGTGTGTGTGGGCACATCAGATATGACAACTGCGTCTGATGATCCCTCAGATATTTTTTGTTATTTTTAGCGGATTTTGCTATTTTTAGCAGTTTTGTAAATTAATCACGGATTAAGGGATTAGGGTTTTGGTATCTACGGAATACCTAAAAACATTGTATATATATTGTATAGTGAATAGTGAAATTTGATATAATGAATATAAGAAAGGTTTTCCCAGTTGAGGGTTTCCGGTATATATCTCCGTGTACTATGCGAATGAGCCATTGATTAAATTTTGTTTTTCTTAAGAACCTATACGCATTGCTTTACTTCACAGGTTTAAAACTTACATGTGGTATTAGAGATCATTTTTGGCTTCAGAGGGACACGTTTGTGGTTGAGGGTTGGGCTTGGTCTTGATAGATCAACTTTATCTTGGGTCTGTGATAAACCTGGGTTTAGTGGGAGCTTTTGCAGTGGTGATTTGAGTGAAGAATGAGGAATGGAAAGCTCTTCTAGAATCGAGATAGAGAAGTTCAATCATGGAGGACCTTCTTGTAGAAAAAGAACAATGGATCACTATGGATCCTGGTACACATCCTACTATTACACCATCTACTAGCACATAGGCTATTGGTACACAACCTACCAGTACATAAACTACTAGTACACCAGCTACTGGTATGTCAAAGGAAGATTAGGAGAAGTTGGACAGAAGAGCAAGGAGTACTATTCGACTCTGCCTAGCAGACTCAGTTTTGTTGAATGTCTCGGGAGAATATACAGCCAAGGAACTATGGGATAAGTTAGGGAATTTGTATCAATCAAAGTCTCTGGTAAACAAGTTGTTNGATAAGTGTATTACTTTGTTATGTTCTTTGCCAGACTCTTGGGATAATTTGGCTGTAAGTACCACTCAATCTACATTGAAGTATGAGGATGTAGTTTCATCCTTGTTATCTGAAGAGATGAGGCGAAAAAGCATGGATGGTCACAACACATATGCTTTATTTGTAAGAGGGCGTACCCAAGACAGTAACCCTGGTAAGTCTTTAGGGTGGAGATCTAAATCTACAGGTAGATCTAAGTCTTTAGGAAAATCTTTCAAGAAATGCTAGAAGTGTGGTAAAATAGGGCATTATAAGAAAGATTGCAAGTCTAAGAAGGTTGAAAAACCAAAGGGATCTGATAGTACCTCTTCCATAGAGGAGAAAACCTCCACTGAAGAAGG
>JASDQU010688741.1:18860-33461 GCA_032191745.1 Picea mariana
AGAGTTTTCATATGCAGGTTGAGGGTGAAGTAATAGAGAAGCACATCAGTGATAAAGAGGTAGCATATCAAAGGTGTATTTCAGCAAGGTCTTGTAAGTCTTTGTCAGGTCAAAGTCATCTTGGCAAGCTCTTTGAGAGAAGTAAATTCATGGTGGATATTTGTAAGAGATCTTACATTATTAATGCAATAAAGGAATATTGTTTGCTGGGGGTTTTCTCCCCGTACAGGGTTTCCCCAGGGTATGTGTTGTTGATATGCATGTTTACTTATCTACATAATTATTTCTATTCGATTATGATTTGAAATTGTTGAAGTGTATTAAGCTGGAATCAAAGTATTGAAGAAAATAAAAGAATTAATCCGCATAAGAAATCAAGCTCATAATTTAACAATGGATCCCCTCGCTTGATATAGGTAATGAACTCGATGTTCATTTAGGTGTTGTATCATATCATATGAAAGAAAAGCTTCATTACCCATGCCCAAGATTGCATCTTTACTGATCCAAATGTCTACCCCATTCCCCAGTTTCCAAGCCAACCATCTCACAATTGAGGGGAGAGAATTAATCAGATTTTTCCAAGTTTGAGAGCCAACCTGTGAAGTCGGATCAGAAAAACGAAGCCAAGTAATCACTCGGTAATGTGGTAAATATTTTTCATTTAAAACACGGTTCCATATTCCAGGTTGCATCAAACCTCGCTAAAGCAATTTGGCCACTAAAGCCCGAGAAAAGAAAAAGATATTTCGGAATCCCCATCCCCCAAAACACTTTGGTTTCACAAGTGTCTCCCAATTACACAGATGGTAAGAAGAAGAGGAATTAGTTCTCGACCAAAGGAAAGAGAAAKTCAAYCTACATATCCGTCTGAAAACAGRGATAGGAATGTGCGCCAGCGTCATCCAATAAACTAGTTGGCATTCCAAGACTACCTTAATTAAAATATATYTKCCCCCCAAAGTAAGCAAACGATTGCACCAGTGAAGAATTCTCCGTTCATACTTCTTTATGAGCCATTGCTAATCAGTCGCCTTGTAACTATCAACCTTTAAAGGAAAACCCAGATAATTAAAACCCTTCAATAAACATTTAGAGCTAAAAAGAAACAGATATGTCAAGACTTTTAAAGCTTCTGGTTGAACTCCATAGTAAAGAAAAGTAGATTTGTTATTATTTACCTCCAGGCCAGTGGCTTCATAGAAACACTTTAATATCTTATGAATTTCCCRCCATTTGTCCTCCACAACAGAAGTCATAATAATCACATCGTCTACAAATAATAGATGAAGAATTCTTACCAGACGAGAGACTTTTATGCCAGAAAKCTTACCATCTCGTAGGCTCTTGTTGAGAGAGAGACTCGACCCTTCCATTACTAGGATAAAAAGTAGTGGAGAAAGAGGGCACCCCTGGCGAATGCCTCTTTCACTTTTTATAAAATTTGATGCTTCACCATTAACTAGAATAGCCAAAGAAGTTGAAGATACACATCCCATAATCCATCTAGTCATTACATGACCAAAACCACATTGAATCAAAACTAATCTTAAGTAATCCCAATTTATACAATCATAAGCTTTTTTGAGATCTAGTTTCAAGATGATGGCCTGCATTTTCTTTGACTTTATACTGTGGAAGCACTCTTGTGTTGTACCGATGGCATCCAAAATCTGACGGCCCTTAAGAAATCCCAATTTTTCCTCTGCTAAAGATCTTGACAGAATGGGTCTAATTCTCTTGGCTATTATCTTTGTTACTATTTTATAACACAGGTTACACAGTGCTATTGGATGGTAGTCAGAGAAATTAAGTGGCCTATTTTGCTTAGGTATTAGAGAAATAAAAGTAGAATTTATAGGCCTAAACACTTCTCCCTGAATTCTAGTGTCTTCAACCATGGCAAGGAGATCAGGTCCCACCAAATAAAAAAAGTAAAGGAAGAATTCAACTGTCCAACTGTCTGGCCCGAGACTCTTGTCTTTTGAAAACCCTTTTAGAACCTTTAAAACTTAATCCAAGGTAACAACCTTTTCTATAAACTGTACCTCTTCATCCTAAACCATCCTCAGAGATTGTTTAATAATCTCCAATTTGGTCTGTATATCCAACTGGTTATGTTCCTTAAAAAAAGTCCCAAAATAATTGGTTGCTTCCGCTTTGATAGCTTCCTGTCCCAAGTGTAAATGACCAATCACATCTTCCAAATATACTTCTTATTCCTTCGATAACTAGCATAACTATGAAAAAACTTAGTATTCCTATCCCCTCAGTTGATCTAGGTTGCCCGGCTCTTCTGCCTCCAGCTTTCCTCTTCTTCCAATAATAATTTATTACGAACTTCTTCCAACTATTTACAATGTATGTCAACAACATTACTAGAAAGGATATTTAAATTCTGGTGCATAAGTCTTTCCAGTTCACTCTCCACTATGTTTAGACGTTCTTTGCTTAAGACCATCTTTTGTCGCGCCCAGACCTTGAATCTTCTCTTAAGCTAAGGTAGTTTCTCCACTAGCCTTTGTTGAGGTGCTTCCAAGAGAGTGAAACAATTGTCAAGCCAAATCTCACGAGTTAAAGCAGAGAAGGATGGGTCTTCCATCCAAATTGGGTTAAATTTGAAAGGGTAAACAGTCTTAGGAAACCCAATATCCAACTGAAAGAAAATAAGGACATGATATGAAAGATAACTAAAAAAACCAACCCACGATCTATACCTCGACGATGGTCCAAGTAAACCCTCTGACACAAAGAATCTATCCAGTTTCTTAGAGATGTTGGATTCCCCAGCCTACCATTGCGCCACGTCGGTACCAGTTTTGAAGGAGCCATATCCACCATAGAGGAATTTGCAAATAAATCCTTAAAGAAAGAAGCCAATGGATCATTGACTGCAAATGGTCCCCATATCTCATCTGGGCCTAAAGAGAAGTTTAAATCCCCTGCCAGAATTAAATTTGAAGCGGACAAAAGACCTTTATCTACACATCGGTTCCAGAAGCTTTTACGATCCGAACAAGGACCGTAAACATTCAGAAGATTAAAGCTCCTCTTGTCTGCCAAGTTGTAACCTGTCAAGAGAATGCCTCCACATGTAAGGACCGAGGAGAAGTAAAAAAACTGAGGATCCCAAGAAACCAACATTCCACCAGAATTTCCAATAGCACTAACATAAACTAACTAGTCTGGTTTCAAAGTAAATAAAAAATCCCTTGCCTTCACATCAGTTGTCAAAGTCTCTTGTAGAAAAATGATATGTGGTGATACAGTAGAGAGGAGCCTCTGCATCAAGGCTAATTTCAGGGGCCCTCCAACCCCTTGAATATTTAGAGATAACAATATCATCTTTTAACCCTAGCTAGGGTTTTTAATCCTCTAAATGCCCCAAGGTCACCAGTAGAAAGGTTGGAAGTGGAAGAAATGGAAGGAGAAGGTCCTTCTCTTTTCGAGGCGCTTCTAGTATTTATTGGAGACAGTTCAAATCCCAATCCCCGAGACCAAGCAAAAGATTTTTCATTCGAGAGATCAGGGATAGAAATTTCAGAAATCGAGGGACCCTATGCCCCACCAGTCCCTTCAGCATTATTTGAAAAAATTGGCAACTGTACCAAGATAACAACCTCCCTAACGGTACCAAGGTTTGTCATAATATTTTCCATAGAAGCTTCATTCATCTCAGGCTCCCCATACCCCGAAGGTAGAGTAGATTCACCAACTTTACAGCTAGGGGGAGTGGAAAACTAGGCATATAAAGAGGCTCACACTGATTCGAAGTTAGTTCCAAAGTATCAGGGGAGGATAGCAAAGGCATCCCCGAGACGAACGGGCTAAATTGCACCCGCTCCCTCACCCTATCGACTAGTCTATTAGGAACCCCCAACACATTTGAATGCAAAAGAACCTCCTCTGAACCAGTAGGAGAGTCATGATGCCCCGACTTCTCACTAATCTTAGCAGGAGTAGTAAAATGAAAATCGAGTTGCTCCCTTTCCAAAGTAGACAAAGAACTATAAAGAGTAGGAACAAGGTGTCGCAACTTACTCATAAAAGAAGAAGAAGAATGTTGATGGAATTTTAGATCCCGCAAGTCTAAGTAGTTGTCTTGCGTTGAGTCCTCCATCTCGGGAGAGTAAGCATTGAAACCAGGTTCTTGTTCCAGCGACTCCTCAAAAACAAAACCCAAAGGATTTTGGCAATCCTTTTTCAAATGTCCCGTCCGATGGCAGAAAGAGCATCGAAAGGGTACTCCAAGGTAGTCCAGTCCTTGTTTGTAAATAAAACCTCGCTAATCAATCTCTAAGGTTTCTAAAAGTCCACCATGGATATCAACCTCAACGAGGATCTTAGCCATGCGTCTGTCACTAGAGTTTAGATCCTTTTCATCCAATTTAATGAAGTGACCCAGTTCGTTCCCTATAACCTTCAAGGCTCTGTGATTCCAAAAGTGAAGGGGAAGCCCGGGCAACAAAACCCATAAGTGTTGGAAGCTAAAGTAATATGTAGCCGGATCAAACGTAAGACACCATATCTTAAGCATCAGACTACCTTCATCAAATTCCCAAAAAACTTCTAATATTCTATTGGAATCCTCCGGATTATGGAAGACAAAGCCGAGCCACCCCCTCGGAATCAAAAGGAGAGTCGGGGTATAACCCAGAATGGGTTTCAAGTTTGCCTCCATCCAATATGACATCGAGCTAAAACAAAGATGGCAATAAGCTAACCTTCCAACCAGCACACAAAGCGCTTGTGAACAAGAATCCTCCAACCCGACGTTTATTCCCAAGACTAGAGAATGTTTAGTTCTCTTCGATTTCCAGACTTTCTGACTGCAATTTGAAGGTGGTCGCTTCCGCTCCACAAAACCTGTTGTCTTCACTGCAGGACTTCCCACCTGTCGTCTCTCCTCTAAAAACTCCTCAGAGGATGCCTTGGTAGAAAAACCATTGATCTTGCCTAAAGCAACTAACGGTACAATCTTATGTCCAAGGGAAACACGAACTAGAGGCTTCCTATCTTCCTTAACAGACGGAGCAGTGAAAGGCACCGGAATAGTAGGGATCGAATGGAAAATGCTAGAGGACGAAGAATAAGTCACACCTGGGGATGGGGGAGGCAATGGAGTCGCAATTAAGTGAGATGGGTTGCCTCGATTTCTACAGAGCTCATCTACCGTTGAAATGAAACTTGGATGATCCCAAGGATCCCATGGCTCTTCTCCCGGTGGCAAACTGACATCGCCCATAAATAAAACAAGAAGGGCCTTTATGAACCACTTCAAAGCAACCAATAGAAAAAATCTRAAAAACAAGTASTGGCATCCACATATGAACTCAAAAGAAGATCTTGTAAKGAAGGACTACGAAATGACCGATGTAATAAAAGAGTAATAAACCTTCTGAAAAAACAGTAACTGAAGGTAGCCACCAAGGGTACCTAGAGACCGCTAAAGAAGGAAAAGAGGAAGGGTTAYAGGCTTAAGGGCCCCACCAGTCTCAAGAAAGAAAAAAAATTGTCCTGAGCACTCATACATTCCTTACATTTTCTCAAACTTTTAGATTCCAGGTTTTTGAAACCTTAAAATTTGCAGTTGAAAACCCCCAAGTTTATGTGGCCCATTCACAGTGTGCCACATGGCCTCTTGTAACTAGTGCTCGCCTCTGTCTGTGAACTTGACGTGTTATCCAAATATTATGTGGAATCTAAAATGTCCTATCTAACATATCATCCAAGATCCATACTCACTTTTCTTTGTTTCGTTTGCTGCGATCGACCCTGCTAACCCGGACTCTAAATTTGTTAAATTGGTAGCAACCAAAACTTTATTGTGTGCGTAGGATTCCATACCACCCTCGACTTCTCACAAAAACCTCGTTGGGAGGTGTTTTAATTATAATCATGTCACGAATGACTCCCATGATGCATGTGGGATCAATAAATCAACTTTCAAATCAACAACCTGAATTCAATGAGAAAGAAAATAAATGATCATTGAGCATCGATTTTTGACAGGTCATATCTTGGGTTTCTGATGTTCGAATTGAGAAAACAAGAACTCGTTAGAAATATAGGGACATAAAGAACAATCTAAGATAGTTTTAATTGTTGGATTTACACTAAAAGATGCTTGGGTTATAATTAATCTATATAGGTGTATAATGTTTCTTCTTTTGTGCAATTGTAATTGGATTTATATTTTCATTGTTATACATTGTCGTTTGACTTTGTTCATGTTTACTAGTCTTGATAGGAATGCAGAGGTCTTGCACTTGTCTCTATTTTATTTAGGCTATATGATCGTTAATGAAGCAATTGAATATTTCTTCGAGATTTTACTTTTACAAGGGCATTTGCATATTTATTGTTACATTATCTTTTATCTTATTTTATTTATTTTTTAATTATTTGTTTCACATATAGGATTTCATTTAATTTATGTTTATATGTTTTATAATATTATTAATTATTGGTTTTACAATTGTACAAGTATTGATGTGAAATATCAAGCAACTACAATAGTAATGAGTTGAAGAGGAATTGTTCGATATCCTTAATTTTATGGAGACATGTATACAACAAATTGAAATTTGTTATGTAACATGTTATCCCCCCATTTCTAGGGATAACTAATGAGATGATGCATCGAGGCCTGAAAATTGCAGACATGGAGTACTTGTTGGATTACTAAGAGGGGGGGTGAATCAGTAATAGAGCAATTTAATCCTTTTTAACCATATAATCCAAGTGTTATATCAATGAAGCATTATCATCCAATAACTGCAGAGTAAATAAGCAATGAACAAACATACACATACACTGTACACCGGTGTTTTACGTGGAAACCCAAATCGAGAGAAAAGCACGTAATGCTTTTTCTTATATGTCTTGAAGAATTACATTCATTGGAAGCACCAACTTCCTTTGTTTTCCAGCTGCAAGTGGAAGGAGGCTCCAACCCCCTAGTTTCTGAGGCTACAACCCCCTATTTTCTCTGGCTACAACCGAAAGGTGGCTACAACCACCTATCCTTGCCTCATCCTACCACCCTGAAGTAGAAGTAGAATGATGGAACCACTGTCAACCTCTCACTGTGAGATATACCGTTGTAAACCTGTACCAATAAATCTGAACCATGCATCAACCTGTACCTCAACCTGTAATCAACCTATACCATAAACAAGTGCATCAACCATGCACCAACTTGTACCAAATAACCTGTAATCAACCTGTACCATAAACAAGTGCATCCAACCATGTACCAAGTATGTACCAATCATGTGTCAACTACTCATCAACTATGACTCATCAATATGTATCAACATCATCAACTATACACCTCATGTATGTGCCAACTCATCAACTACTTGTCTCAACCATGTACCTCAACCAAAAGCCCTCATCAATTTCATCATCCAAATATGATTTGTATCTCTGTAATAGACCTGGTGTATATGATCACATTTCTACAAACCTTCCTTAACTTCAACAAAAAGAGACTATCATTTTCATCAAACTTTTCTTTAGTCTCATATGCCTAGTTTTGGATTAGTCAAAAACCCTAAGTTGAAGTAATCATTTTCTTTGTGCCTATAATGTATAAAGATATGAAACTGATACATAATGTTCTTTAGTGTGTTTTATGCAATTCCTCCAGGTGTCACTACTTGGAACCTCTCAGAAAATGAGTTATAGCAAAAATGGCATACCTTGTTGAATTATGTCTTATTCTAGAGAGCGACCTTGTAGAGTGTGCCCCGCACGGAATATTTGTTGAATTGATCTAAAACTATTATAAATCATACTATAGACTGTACCCTAACTAAAACATTTGGTTTCACTGAATTTGGATCTGTTATGAAGAAGTTATGACATTTTTACCCAAAACACATGTTTTTGACTAGTTTCAGGACTAGCCACAAACCCTATTTTCCACGGACTTAGAAAGCACCATCAAAAGAATTTATCCCTCCTAGCATTTCGACATTTTTTTCTTCACCTACCCTCGGAATTTTGGCTTAGATATCCTTGGTTACCTCAGACACCTATAGATATTCAATATGCTCAAGTGTAATTAAAATGAGAGAGCCTTGCCTCTTATTTATACTCTCCAAGTAACTTCCTTAAAAACATCTTCTAGGTCAGTTGGCCCCACTTTCCTTATTTTAGGGTTAACCCACTTCTAATTTCTCCATTAAATTTATTATTGAAATAATTTATTTTATATTCAATTTGAATTATAGTATACTCATTAATTCACTTTATTGTTTACCTTTTAAAATCTCTTAAACCACTTTGACTACTTTGACCTTTTGAGGCTTCTATATGACATATGAGGGTCCTCCAACTTCGTAAGGCCATAACTCTCAAACCGTGAGGAGTTATGTGACGTTCCACATGCCACCAAAAATGGAATGACATGTACTATTCATATAGAATAGTATTATCTGAAAATATATCATAACTCATACCGTTATCCATCAAACAAACTTGGGTCCATTACCCAAACCTAGGGTCTCCAATTTCTCATGGCCATAACTCTCTAACCGTGAGGAGTTATGTGATGTTCCACATACCATTGAAAATGGAATGACAAGAACTATCCATATAGGATAGTTTACCTGACAAATTCATTATCCTTCATCTCATTATTCCACAATTAAGCATGGGTTCTCTTACTCCGCAAAGCATCTTCCCGTGAGGGCTTTCACCATAAGGGCACCACTTTGGAGTTCATACATCTTTACTTCTTATCAACCATGACAAGACAATAATGAGTCATCTTTACATCAAAAAATATTGGGTCCATTACCCAAACCTTTGTGTTGTGGGGATTTTTTTCAAGGATTGACATCCATGACAACCAACCTTAATCAACAGTACTGACAGGCAAATCATCAAGCAGATCCCTTCACTCACCACACATCACCATCTGATCGATGGTGACAACATCCACCACACCCATCTTGGTCGAGAAGAGGACAAAAGGTCTTGCTTCATGAGGTAACAAGTTTGGTGTTGTGGTAAGTGTCATTTTAATATTTGAATCATTTGAACATGTTGCTAAGGATCCTTTCTTGATTTTGAAAATGTTTTCTTGGAAATTATGCCTTTTGCCTCATTTCGCATTGGTGGTTAACATGGTTTCCTAGTAAGTGGGTTACCCTCTGGAAAAGGGATGCTACTAGGAGGTCTCATTGAAGGTTCATCATGCCATTCTCACACATACTTATCACTTTCCATTACTTCTTCCCTTTCGTCTCCTCATATTTTGGGTTTTCAAGCATATTGACCCAAGAAGAGCTTGTACCTTATTTCATGGGAAGAAGGGGATAAAGGCACATAGGAAGATAGCAACTGCTATAAAAGAATAAGAAACTAATGCTGAAAATAAAGTGAACACAGAAAAAAAGGACCATCAAAATATGGTCCAACTTGAGCTCTACTTACTTAGTGCTCACCCTGGTCCCAAAATTAATGCTAATTGCTTGAAAAGCCTAAAAGGGGGACCCTCAAAATTGCAAATTATAAATGAAAGCAGGGATTGGAAATATGGAAAAAATGGGTTTGGAAAAAGGTGGGACACAAATAGTTGGAAACTCAAGAGAAAGCGCACCCTCTACAGAGGCACCTATAAATGAGACAATACGATCATTTGTATGTCATGAAACCCCATGCCTAGAAGTCAAACCCCATCCACCTCATGCACTCTTACATGACTTAGAGAGGGTCTTCTTGGGAAACACTCCTTGACTTGGGGAATGATATACCAAATAGGGCACTATGACAACCCTCCCATACTTAAATTTGGCAACTTGTATAAGGTTTTTGAGCATTTGTTTATTTTGAAAAGGGGGGATTTATTGCACATGTTTGGGTGGTCATTTTATTAGATATGGCTTACTTGGAATGATACTTGTGATATTTTGACCCTTGGAGGGCGTACTTGTTTGTCTTTGCAGGTCTGTTCCAGGTGAAAGCATGATCGTGGAGGCACAAGGTTGCTTGGACCTTCATTGGGGCATGAATCCCACAGGTTGGATGATGCGCCCCCCTCTCATTAGACACATGGGAGGAAGAATGTTGCCTCTGGAGGAACTTGGAAACCAGGATATGACCATGTTCCATCTCCTTGCACCCCAATGTTGGCCTTTGGAGGCCTAAGACGTCATCTTCTAGGCTCTAGATGTCACATGGGATTAGGGTTTTGATGGGGCTCTCATGGTTGATGGTGATGTGACATGGTTTGGTGGAGAGAGAGACACTTAGAATACATTATGACACTTAGTAGTAGGGCATATGGCCTTTGGAGGCCCAACGTTCTTCATCAAAGGTCAAATTCTCCCTCTTGGAGGCCCAATGTCACCCTTTAGGGCATGATGTCACCCCTAAAAGGGGATTTTCTTTATGCAATTTGAATTTTAAGATGTAAAAGGGAAAATAGAAGAGGTCAACCTCCCTAATTTGTGATTGACTTTAGATAAGTGGAAAATTTGGTTTTACAATACCTTATATAAATAAAGGTCTTGTCATTTTTCATTTTCATCATAACTCTCACTTGAGAATTACATACCTTGACTGAAATTGGCACCCTACTTGGGAAAATTTTTCTATCTCTCTCTTGAATGTCTCTTGGATGCTAGTACTTTGTGAATCGATGAAGAAAATTATGGCACTATCTCTAGGAAGGCTTGTTCTTGGTATTTTGGAGGAATATACTTGATAAAAAAAGGTTTCTTCATGTTATTCTTGGAATTGGTAAGGAATGTATGCATTTATTGTTTGGTTTCTTCATGTTATTCTTGGAATTGGTAAGGAATTTATGCATTTATTGTTTGGTTTCTTCTTGTTTCAAGTATTTATTTGTCTAGACCCTTGGAGGAGTATAATGGCATACACCCTACATCAAGTCTACCTTGTTATCTTTGAATAAGCTATATTTGCAAAGGTTGCTACGAGGAGTAAAAGGGCTTACACCCTCGTAGATTTACCTTGCTAGATTTGTTTTCTCTAGAGAGTAAAAGGCCTTACACCCTTAGAGAAGTAACAAATCTATCTCTTACACAAGAGACTCCATAACCCAATTGATTTGGAACTAGTCTAAGTTGCATTGGAGATATAATATTCTTGCATTGGTATACGTGAAATTACGAGATATTGCAATTGTTCAAGTTGGATTATTTTCTACATGTTATAAGCATTTTTGTGCCCTATGGGCATTCTCTTTTAGCCAAGTAATTTGATTCTGTAAAAAACTTAATTCTACAGTCATTAGTGTTGTATTAAAACTCTCTTTATTTCATTCTTTACTCTCTAATCTACCACTGAAATTCACTTGTGAACCTATATTGTTGTTCTACTAATCATTGGATATCATTTGGACGGTTTACTTGTTGATTTTTGTGGTTGGATCTTGTTGTTGTAACAATTGTTTTCTACAAACATTTGGATTTTATATAACTTGCTAATAATACTTAATAAACAACCCTTAATTAGCATCAAATCTTGCCTTAATCATTGGAAGTCTAACTAGTCATTACTAAGTTTATTTCCAGCATCTTGTACTTGATTTTAGATGGTTAATTTTGCAGCTATTGTTAACATTTATTGGTGATATGTATATTTCCTTACTTCTTCAATTCGGTACATCAAAGATTATTTCTTGATCCCCTTTGATAAAGGCTTGGTTTATCATCTATTGTCTTGTTCTGGGCGGGGCTAACATTATTTTGCAGGTACAAGACATTTGGAAACCATTCACCCTCTCACAAGACTTTTCTTCAAGCCTTTTCTTCTTCTCTAAAATTTACCAATAGGGGCACTCAACTTCATCATCTCACTTTACATCTCAATCCCCTTAGGGTCACTGAAATTCCCCTTTGTGGTGATTTCATCATCACTAAAGCGAGGGGAGTGTCTATCTAAGGTGATAGTGGGTAGGTACTCCTATAATTTTCCCACCTTTGTAGTTCGGGTTGGGATTTTCCCAAGATAAAATATGTGCAAGAAAATTTTGGCGTCGTTGTCAGGGAGGATTTTGAATACTATTTCAAGCCATAATGACACTTTAAAAAGCTATCCCAAAGCCTTTCCTAGTTTTCCTGGCAGCTCCACCTGAGGGAAGTTTCCTCTCCCTCTTTTTGATGAACTTTCTGAATATCATCTGGCGACTCCACAACCTAAGAATCCACCTTTCCCTAGTACCCTTTCCATATTTTGATGAGCCTTGAGCTCATCTAGCGAATCCATTGAGGTGTCATTTCAGACAATGGAATTATGGAACCATGGGATGAACCCTTTCCCAGAGCTTGTCATATCTTGAGGACACTTTTACAGATAGAAGAGGAAAAAATTGTTGATGAAGTCGTTGAGCTTCTAATGAACCTTTTAAAAGGGTTTTTGATGAATTCGTTGAGCTTCTGATGAACCTTTTAAAAGTGTTATCTCAAGAATTTACCAAAGAACAAACCCTTGTGGATGAAGAGATGCTTGAAGAAAATATCTATGAAGAATTTTACCAAAAGGATACCAATGAAGTTTCTCATATTGAAAATCTAGACGAGACATTTGTATCCACTCTCCCACTTAATGGAGATGAATTTTTCCTTCCTCGCATTCCGCCTAAAGTGATTAGTATCAAGGAAAAATCTTGTCAATAGGTTTACCACCCCCTTGAAGAGGAGCAAGAATTACCCCATGAGGTCTTGATTGAAGAAGTGATCCCTTAGGAAGAAGAACATGAATGTATTAAGTGCTTTAAATAGGATCCTCATGAAGATGAAGTGATTGTGTATGCCCTTCCATTTGATGAAGACATCCAGACCTCCATTCCTCTTGCACATCAAGAAGAGAACATGGTAATTTATTATCCTTTCGAAAATTTTGATGATACTTTATTCCATGATTTTGGAAGTGAAGAAGTGTTAGAGGATCCCTTGGATGCAATAGACCCTTTGTGTAATAATGTGATTGAGAACATTGATGATTTCATACATGTTTGAAGGCATGCATGGGATGTTGATTGTTTTGGTTTTGATGGGGATCCCATCTACGACATCGAGGGAAATTTCCAGATAAGGAATACAAAAGTATTTCCTTTTGAAGGTTGTTTTTCATACATGGATCATCCAGTTATTTGGAATCCTAATGATAACATGAGTATATATTGGTCTCATTCTTTCAAGGATGACTTGTTGCAATGTACTCATAATGATTTTTGGTCATTCTTTGAGAAGTGTGATGTGTATCCTTTTGATCACTCAGATTCATTATGTGGTGAAAATTTTCATCCACCATCGTGCTCAAATATTGATGAAGATAAGACCATGGCCAACCCAGAACAATCAGAGACTCACACTACAAAGAAACAATATTTTCATATTGGGGGTTTTTGCAAGGATTTGTGGATAAAGAAGCAACATCCTTCAATGTATTTTGGAGAGGATTATTTCTATGAACCCAAGGTTGTCCCTTATCTCATCTCTCTGGCTCAAGGAAACTTTAGGGTATTCTTGGGATCTCTCATATCCTCTCAATCTTTAGAAAGAAGTGGTTTTCTAAAGGAGGATGAAGACGAGTCATCATCTATACTGGGTAGCCCTCTTTATAGATGGATTGATCACGGTTGTGGTCATTCTTTCCATCAGGATTATCTCTTTCCCACCCACCTCCATGAGTTGCTTTCTATGACCGATTGCATGCTTATTTATACTCATCATTATTATGTGCTTAAATTGTCCTTGATATATTTTATAATTAAGAAAAAGGGGAAGCACTTGGGTGAGATGTTGAGCATTTGGTTGCACTGGTTGTACGATTTCACATGACATTTTTAGAACCTAATCTCCATGGGCCTCGAGCCCCATGTAAGTAGGTAGGCCATTTGATTTCCCTTGCATTTTGCATTTGTATGCTCATGATAGCTTAGTTGCATGTCATATCTCATTTTTCATTTTTCTCTACTTGATTGTTATGTTCAATTTTTTTAATCACGTTACATGTTAGTTTAGAAATTTTTGAAAAAAGGTGCAAAAATTTCTTTTCTAGAAGTTAGTTGAAATTTTGATTATATGAACAAAGGGTGAATGAGATACCCTAGATACACAACACATTGATTCTTTTAGTGTGTGTAGGCATAGTTCATAACAGGATATGTTGAGGTTCTAATTCATTCTACAATGAGTACATGTCCCCAAGTGGAAGCCAGATGTTATCCCCCCATTTCTAGGGATAACTAAGGAGATGATGTCTCTAGGCCCGCAGGTTGAAGACATGGAGTACCGAGAGGCAAATCATCAGGAATATTGCTTCACTCACCACACATCATCATCTTATCAATGGTGACAACATCCACCACACCCAACTTGGTCCAGAAGAGAACAGAAGGTCTTGTTTCATGAGGTAACAATTTTTATGTCGTGGTAAGTGTCATTTTAATATCTGAAGCATTTTAACATGTTGTAAAGGATCATTTCTTGATTTTGAAAACGTTTGCTTGGAAATTTTTCATTTTTCCTCATTTCACATTGGTGTTTGACATGTTATCCTAGTAAGTAGGTTACCCTCGAGAAAAGGGCTGCTACTAGGAGGTCTCCTTGAAGGGTC
>JASDQU010688742.1:8350-18809 GCA_032191745.1 Picea mariana
AAGTTATATAACGACATATTCTGGATTTTGTTTCATATCTTACACTCTTTCTTCTTTGTGTTTGTCTTGTTTGAAGCCTGTTATCAAATCTGAATGATCAGAACCGACAAGAAATTAAAATAGATTACACTGTTATGAAATCTGAATGAGCTGTTTTTGAATGTGAAGTAGTACAACGTGCTTAACGCGCTTTTAACTGTTTTATAGAATGTTACAAGTTATATAACGACATATCCTGGATTTCGTGTCATATCTAACACTATTTCTTCCTTCTGCTTGTCTTGTTTGAAGCCTGTCATGGCTCTATTCAGCCCAATGGATCTTCGATGGTTCTTTTGCTATTTTCTGCTGCCGGGGAGCGCTGTCATCACATTCTTGGCTTTCGATGCATGGAGGAAGACATACTCGAGGCTTCCTCCCGGTCCTTCAGGATGGCCTCTTATAGGAAATCTGTTGCAGGTGGGTAACAAGCCCAATGAATCATTCTTCCAACTTTCTATCAAATACGGGCCGCTCATGACCCTCTCTCTCGGAATGAAAACCACAGTGGTGGTCTCGTCTTCCGCCATGGCAAGGGAGGTTCTCAAAACCCATGACCACAACATGTCAGGTCGGATCGTCACACAGGCAGCCAAGGCTCTATCCCAATACAAGTAGTCCACGACCTTTAGCCAATATGGATCCCATTGGCGCATGCTCAGACGTGTATCCAATACCGAACTCTTTTCTGTGAAGAGGCTGGAAGCTCTGCAACATCTCAGAAGAGATCAAGTAAATCGAATGATTCATCAGGTTTTCCAGGACGCTGTGAAGGGAAAGTGTGTGGATATTGGACACACTGCCTTCCAGCCCTCCTTTAATCTGTTAGGCAAAATGGTCTTCAGTAAAGATGTGTTCGATCCCCAGTTCGCTCGAGCTTCTCGAGAGTTGAAAGACGTTCTTTCTAAACTGGTGGTGCTTCACGCAACTCCCAACCTGGCAGATTTTTTCCCTTGCCTTCAGTTCTTGGATCCCCAGGGCGTGTACCGTACTACGGAAATATATACCAAAAAGGTATCTGATGTTCTCGACAAATTCATAGAGGATCGACTGTGTACGAGGTCAAACGAAAACAGTGACAGAAGTTATAGTGAAAAGGATCTTTCGGACGTTCTGCTGGAGATGAGAAGCCACGAATTTACTCTCGCCCATATCAGAGTCTACATAACTGTAAGCCTTTCGTTACTTATTGATTGCTCACAGGATTATTAGCAAATTAATTGGTTTAAATTATTTTAAATAATAAGTTTTGTTTCCACACAATTATACAACTACTTGTAAAATCGTTACGATTATATTAACATAAACTAAGTGAATAATCCCGAGTATTTTAATTATTTTTGTCGCAGGAAATATTTGGGGCAGGGGCTCAGACCACCGCAAACACAATAGAATGGGCAATGGCAGAACTCATCCGCAATCCGGAGAAGATGGAACGAGTCCAAGCCGAATTGGAAGAGGTAGTCGGGCGCGAGCGAATGGTGGAAGAGAGTGACGCAGAGCGTCTCCCTTATGTCCGCGCGGTTGTCAAAGAAGTGTTCCGATTGCACCCGCCGGCTCCTTTACTCGTCCGTCACGGAGCAGATAACCGTTGTGAGATTGCGGGATTCGTGATACCCAAGCACACCCAAATACTGGTCAACGTGTGGGCAATCGGAAGGGACCCTTCGATCTGGAAGGAGCCGTTGAAATTCATCCCCGAGAGATTTATTGATAAGGACACGAGTACTGTGGATTACAGGGGACAAAACTTCGATCTGATTCCGTTCGGAGCAGGAAGGAGAAAGTGCGTGGGGCTTCCCTTGGCCAGTCGGATGGTCCATCTGCTGTTGGCGTCCCTTCTCCATTCATTCGAGTGGGCACTTCCGGAAGGCATGAGTGCCCACCAGGTGGACATGGGCGACAGGTTTGGATTGACACTGCAGAAGGCGGTGCCATTGGAGGCGATTCCCACGCCACGCCTGCCCTCCGAAATGTATAGCTATTAGATTAAATTAAAACTGAACTCATTCTGCAACTGCCGTCTCATCCATTCTCGTACGGATGTATTGCTTCTGTTATTGTGATCAATTTAATTGTACGGATGCATTGCATTCTATTTGTTATAATCCAAAGAGTTGTTCATGCTTAATTCTGGGTGGAGACCTATTTCATTGAAGAATAAAAATAAAGTGATTAATTGACTAATCAACATCCTTTAAAATTAATGAATCCTAAAATCAACTAGATCTTTTTTTTTCTAGAAAAACCTAGTCTAGTTGTAGAGCCCTGGTGTAGGATTTTAGGGTAAACTCTCCAAGGTTGTAAAACAAACAAGGAATTGATTAGCAAGTGAAAACTCCATTAGTAATGAACGATACTTGCCAGGAAAACACCTCTAACATAGGTTTGAAGCACTGGGTCAAGCTGGTTCAAGTGCTCATATTATCCCCTAACAATTGGATTAGTGAGTTATGAATGTACGAGAGTTTTAGATGAAGTGGAAAGTCCTTGGGGTGGTACCATTTCTTTTGCATATTTGGTTCTAGGATTCATTCTTATGTTCTCTACACATATTTAGAATCCTAACTGATAACTATTCCCCCCGATTATCAATAGTGAAGTGATATCCATACCTTTCTTTCCTAGGAAACTTTGCATGCATGATTGAAAGTGGGAAGTGCTTGTGGTGCCCGAGACAAACACATAACCTTCGTCTTATCTCCCTTGCAGGGTGCCCGTTTTCAAGGGTACTTGCACCTTGGGTGATTGTTGCATGAATGTTATCGTAACGGTGTCCCTCACCTTCGTTAGTTGGTATTGGGTACTAATCATTCCAAACCAACTTCTAGGAGGCTCTTTAACTACCTCTTCATAGTTTTGGATCCAAGTCCTAATCACCTTCAACTGATCTTTGGAAGAGTAATTTTTCTTATTGATCCATCTTGAGAAATTTTTAGCTAGGTGCTTCTTGTTTGATCGCTAGTCAACTTCAGTTTCTTTCTTTCTTGTTGCTTTTGAATCTATGATTCAAAGTGGTTGACCAACCACTTTATCTTTCTAGAAGGACCCAAGGTATTTCTCTAGAACATGTGGAGTCACCTCCTCAAAGGAAAAGGCTAGACAATTCTGACTCTCCTCTACATGAGCCAATAGAATAGACCCAAGTTGTGTTGAACAACCCCACAAGGGAGGAGCTAGTGTTGAAAGATAATAGCAAGGAAGAACTATTAGTCGAAGGGAACTTAATGGATTTGGATGGTAACATACCTATTCATGGGAGGGTTCCACCTCCTCCTCCATAAGATGATCTCAAGTTTGTCAAGATCGAATATCTTATCGACCCATCTTTGGAAAATTATAATCTACCCCTCACTAGTCGTCATAGCCCACTCCTTCTGCATGCTCATAACTTCAATAATCATAGTCACATTGCACATGAAAATCCTATTTACCAGTGGTCTAGGATGGATAATGTCATTAGTACTTTAGGATCTAGGGGAATCCATACCCGCACATTGACTATGATCTAGGTGGATCTCAATGACCATCCACCTTTTTGACTAAATCAACATTTTCAAGCCTATGGTTTTGATAAACCATGATATTCACCCTTTTGATGGTGAATATAATGTAGTTCCATCTCCATATGTTAGTTACAACCATCATGTATGTAAGGTACCAAACATAATGTAATATGTAGAAACAAAAATATTCAGCAAATACCAATGGAACAATAAAATATTGAGAATAAAAATACTAACAATAATACCTTTATTGAAAGAAAGTAATGTTCACTTGCCTCTTTGAGGGGGAAACCTCTAGCAGAGTAGAGCTCTATTAGAATAAATCTCAAGACAAAACTTTCCCATGCTTCCTACTCTTATTTATACTAATTCTATCTTCTAAAGAACATTTTAGAGGAAGATCTTTATAGAATTGAAAGCTTCTATTATGTCTTCTTACATTAACTTGTTCACATTTATTAAATATGACTTATTAACTAATGTCAACCTTTATTACATGGAAAATATATTATTCTATATACGTGAGGGGTTACAGAGGTGAGGTCCCTAACATGCCCTCTCCCTTGAAAAATAGCCTTGTCCTCCAGGCGTAAGATGAGGAAATTGTTGCAGAATGGTAGCTGGTTCCCAGGTGGCATCTTTTGGTGGAGTATCCTTCCATTGAACTAATACTTTTTGGATGGCGTGCTGACGGAGATGACAGTCGTGCTAGTCCAATACTGCTTGTGGCTGCAATAAAATGGAACCTTCTTCATCAAACTCTAGTAGATTGGTCTGGGTGTGGCACTTGGTGCCAATCACTTTCTTTAGACATGAAACATGAAAAATAAGATGTAGCTTGGAGTGACCAAAAAAATCTAACTAATAGGCCATTGGCCCCACACATTTGAGAATAGTCTAAGAACCATAAATTTTGGGGGCAAGTTTCTAACACAATTGGAATTTTAGTGAATTATTCTTGTACGGTTGTAAACAGAGAAATACGTAATCCCATTCAAAACATTAATGTTCAGAACGACCTTGATCTTCCTATTGCTTCATGTGGTTTTGATCCATGACCAAATTTACTTTGAGAGTATGGAGAATGGTCATGCAGATTATAAGATTGCGGTCATCCTGAACCTTGGAGATACTCGACATGTATGGGAGAACCGATGGTGGCTTATGTCCATAGATTGCTTCAAAGGGAGTCATGCGAGTTGTAGCATGGTAAGAGGTGTTGTACCACCATTCAACTAGGGGTAACCATTGAGCCCACTGATGTTGTCTCTGAGACACATAACACCTCAAATATGTTTCCAAACACTTGTTGACTGCTTCGGTTTGGCCATCAGTTTGGGGATGATAAGATGTGTTGAGATGCAATTAGGTGCCCTAGAGCCTGAATAATTCTTGCCAAAAATTGCTGGTAAAAGTTGGATCACAGTTAGAAACAATAGAATGAGGCATTCCATGGAGTTTGAAGATATTATCCATAAAATTTGAGTCATTGTGGATGCGGTGAATGGGTGTTGAAAAGCACATAAATGAACATATTTGGAAAGACGATATACTATCACCATGATGACTGACTTATTGCATGATTTGGGTAAGCCAACAATGAAATCCATATAAATATTCGTCCAAATAGCATGTGGAATCAGAAGTGGTTGCAGTATGCCAAGAGTTTTGACAATCTCACCCTTATTGCGTTGACATGTATCACATTCAACCACAAAGGTGTAGATGCCATGTTTCATATCGTCCCAGAAGAAATAATGTTTGACCCGTTCATAAGTTTTGGTAAAACCTGAATGTCGAGATGTAGGTGAAGCACGAAACTCAAAGAGCACCTTGCATTTAAAGGTTGTCTGTTTTCTTAAATATTGGCGACCTTTATAGTGAAACTATTCATTGTGCAAAGAGTACCCTAGAGCAGCTTGAGGATCCTGTTGCAGTTTTTGGATTAGGCTAGAAATTTTGGGGTCTTTCAGCCATTCCTGGCAAATAGCTAGAAGCCAGTATGCTGCAATGAATGAGAGGGAAAAGAGGGACCCTTATTCTTCATATTTCCTGGAAATAGCATCAACCACCAAATTGTTTTGCCCTTTTTGTAAATGATCTCATAATCATATCCAAACAACTTGGTCACCCATTTTTGTTTCTCTAGAGATGAAATTTGTTCAAGTTCCAGGAAGTATTTGAGGCTTTGATGGTATGTTTTAATTTGGAAGCATTGTCCCAATAGATAAGGGTTCCATAGATCCACTGCATGCAAAATAACCAACATTTCCTTTTCATAGATTGATTGGCCCAAATCTTGCTTCGAAAATTGTTTGTTGGTGAGGACTGCCTCGATTCCTCTCCCTGATCATCATATTCCAGAATAAGGGTCTTGGTGAAGTCAGGGAGGGCCAGTACAAAAGTAGTGCACATAGCTTCTTTCAAGGCTTGGAAGGATTCGTCATCTACTGGAGTCCAACTAAAAGCATTCTTTTTAAGGAGAGATGTTAGGGGAGTCACAATTTTTCCATAATTTTGAACAAACTTGTGTTAATATCCAATTAAACCTAGGAAACCATGCAAAATTTTAAGAGTTTTAGGGCAAGGCCAATTCTGCATAGCTTCAATTTTCTTAGGATCCACCCTTACACTATCCTTGCCAAAAATATGACTCACGTACTCAACTTCAGAGATGCCAAAAGCACATTTACACTGTTTGAGGAAAAGTTTTTGCTTGGAGAGGATATGGACAACTTTATCCACATGGTTGAGATGGGTTGGTCACATTTTACTACAGATGAGAATATCATCAAAGAAAAATAACAAAAAGTGATGTAGGAAAGAACGAAAGACATAATTCATAAGATTTTGAAAAGTGGATGGGGCATTACAGAGACCGAAGGGTATGACCAAGAACTCATAGTTTCCCTCATGAGTGAAAAATGCAATCTTGGGAATGTATTCCTCTTTCATACGTATTTGGTGACAGTGAAAACATAGGTCAAGTTTGGTAAAGTATTGATCCCCATTGAGTTCATACAAAAGGTCATCTATGACAAGAATGGGAAATTTTTCCTTGATGGTAAGTATTTTGAGGGCATAAAAATTAGGACACATGCATCAAGTTCCTTCCTTTTTGAGGACCATGACTACAGGTGAAGAATAGGGGTTGGTACTAGGACGGATAACTCCTTCTTCTAACGATTCTTGGATAATTTTCTCAATTTAATTTTTTTTAGAAAAGGGATGATGATAAGGTCAGACATTGGGAGGAAGAATGCCCAAGATTAAAGGAATAGAATGGTCATGGTCATCGCAGGAGGGAGAAATTTCCTAGGGAGTTTGGAAAATAGTGTGATGTTGGGTAAGGATAGATTGAAGGTCGGGGTGCACAGAGGGTGTCTCAATGGCTTGAATGGAATGGAGTTGGAAAATGATGCAAGAATGACATTTTTTTAGTAACTTTTCCATGTAGTGGGAACTGGTGATCTCCGACGAGCCTTTTTTAATTCCTTGGAATTTATGTTGTTGTCCTTCCTGTTGAAATTTCACGGTTAAATCCTCAAAATCCATGGTTATGTTTCCCAAAGTACGTAGCCATTAAATGCCAAGCACGATGTCACAACCATCCATGTCAATAGAAAACATGTGAGATTTCAAGTTATACTAACCAATTTGTAGGCACACATTTTCACAACACCCCCTAAATTTCATGGAACCACCATTGGCAATCACAATTCAAAAATTATTGAAAACACAAATATAACATTTGATTTCTTGGGAAATGTGATGATGAATGAAATTTTGAGTGTTTCCACTGTCAACTAGGATGATGGATTTCCTATGCTTAATGTAACGAATCAACTTGAGGGTTTGGGGAGAAGAAAATCCAGTGAGAGCATTAAGCGAAATTAGTGGTTCAACTTCGGGAGGATCAACAGGAGTTGTAAGGTCATCTACTTGGGTGGCATTGTCTCAAGTGAAACCTCAACATGTTCATCAACAATATCCTCTGAAATGACCATAATTTTTTTTTTCTTTACATTTGTACCCAAGAAAGTATTTCTCATTAACATTATAACAAAGATCATTGAGTTGGAATTCAACCATTTCCTCTCTTGTTAATTTTTGGACCTTGAGAGGAGTGGTCAGAGGGGAAGGATTAGGGGGTATAGGATGGGGAATAAAAGAATGTTTATTGTTCTAGGCAAAGTTGACATGTTGTGCCTCCTTGGTGTGTTTAGCTTCTTCCAACCAAGTCTTGGGGCGAGCCATGAGGACCTGGGTTCAAGTTTCATCCTTGAGGCCACTGATAAAGCATTCTCGGAAGAAGGCATTGATCATATCCTTCATGTGGAAATCCAAGTTCTCAAAGGCAACGATAAAATATCCCACTATCCCAGACTGTTCCAACTTGGTCATGCATCCTAAATGGTGGGTGTCTGTGTCTAAGCATTCATACAACTCCACAACAAATTGTGTCCAAGAAACCTACTTATAATACCCTGGTTTTGAGTCCCCATATTAGATAATGTATTTTTTTTATTTGACAAAATGTTGGAGTGCCCAAACAATTAAAGAGTCCATTGTGCCTAGGAAATGCAATTTTTTGATAATTATTAATATTAAAATACATCATTGGTTTTCAGATGAACACGGACAAGAGTTATACGGGGCTATGATTCCACGAGAGAGGGGGCTTAAGGGGCTAAGTCATTTTATCATATTTTATTTACCCATAATCATTTTAATGGTGAAAAGTGGTTACATGTGCTTCTTGGGGAAAGGCCATTTGGTTCTTGATTTTCAAGTAAATATATAAACCCATTTTTGGGTTGTTTGGGAGTTCATTCATTGTTCACTGTTCACACTCTTCATTATATTCTCTCCATTCACACTTTCACTCATTCATTTTTGATCTTGGTGGGGTAATGATCTAGGTGGATATCGGTGGCCACCCACCTTTTCCAACTGGCTCAAAATAATTTTCTGGCAATTTACTATTTTTAGCAAATTTTCAGGTCCTGAAACTTGAAGTGTCATTTTGAGGCCCTAAACAATGTTTTTTGGGAAAACTCGGAGCAACATGGAAGTTATTTCGATGTTTCTCAAAAAAATGTTGTATTCCTCAGATAGATCTTTCTGACGAGGTATTGAGCGCGTCAAATGGAGATCGTATGCAAAAGTTACGACCCCGAGAAGTTGATGTACTGACTTACCCAAACGGGACCCACATGACTTTTGGTGCTTCATCTCCTAGGGTTAAGTTTTTGGATGTCTAGGGTTTTTGACATTCCTGTTTATTGTAAAAAAAGGCCTTCAGAGCCTCATTGTAACCATCTTCTAGTGAATGAGCGCAATCGTCACATCTCTTCTCAGAGATAAGCTGCCACCATTCTAGTCAGCTTGTTTTCCGTTGCATTTTACAATTTCAGCTTATTTCCTTATTGAATAGAAAACTAGTTTTACTGTATCTTTGTTATAGTTTGTTAAGCACCTGTTAATAAACTGTACTCATTTCATTCTGTTCATAAAATCCGGATCAATGGTATTAGAGTAGTTTTCTCCTTGTCGTCTTAATGCATGTCCCCAATGAGGTCGGAGTACAAATAGTTGGGTCTCGAGCTTGTTTCTCTTGAGGAAAAAAGGTCTCACACGCCCAAGTGACCTCTCATGGCAGGAGAAAAGAAAGATGAAGGGACATGAGATCCTTTTAAAATTTTTCTTGAGGAAACCCACACGCAATAGAGGAATGAGATGATGGATAGTTTCGCGCAAATACTTCGACGACTACCAACAAGCGACGCATCTTCTTCGAGCTGAGGCGCCGCCCCCTTAAAGGTACAAATAAACTTCGATATTCCTATATTTGATGGTCATATAGATGCAGATGTTGTAGACAACTGGTTGAATCTACTAGAAGGGTATTTTTTTGTCCATAACTTTTCAAATAGAGAAAAGATTACTTTTTCGCTCCTCAAAGTCGTTCCCCATGTCAAATATTGGTGGGAAAATTTCTGTGAGAAAAAGGAAACAGAGGAACCCTCATTATTTATAGTTATGGCCACCTGGGAATCCTTTAGGGATTTTGTTAAGGAACAATACTACCCTGTCAGAAGTTATGACGACTTGTATACCAAATGGACCACACTGCGGCAAGAAAGAGACCAAGCAGTGCCATATTTCACAAATATCTTCCATAGCTTGTCCACCAAGCTGAGTATCAAATATTCAGAGTGACATCTGGTGCTCAAGTATCGTGGTGATCTGCATAGATACATCCAGACCGAAATGGAAGTTTTGGACATCTCATCCTTGGGCACAACCTACCGATATGTCATCAAAATCGAGAAGAAGCTCAAACAAAATACACGACAATTTGGGCCTGGGAACCCCTCATGAAAAAAGCCAGGAAAGGGTAGCCCTAACCCACAGAACAAAGGACATAGAAAATATGGATAGTATCAAGACAACCGTTCCAAGCCGCAAGCAAATAAGGACACCAAAAATACAAATAAAGATACCGGGAAGTGGTGCGACTTCCATAAGAGCCCTTGGAATAACACTGCTGACTGTCGCTCAAAGAAGTCGTTGGTGGCCGAAGTGAAAGCCTCTGAATCAGATGCAACTTCTAACTCTGATTTAGAACCAGAAAGGGGAAGATGGATCATTGATGTGGAACCTAGTGCCACTATTGCTACCACCAAGCTCCAGCCTGGTGAACCAGATGAGCTAGAAGAAGGAGAGCACCTCTTCCATTCACAGATGTGGGTAAAAAGAACCCCGTTGCATTTCATCGTTGATAGCGATAGAAAAAAAAACCTCATCTCAGCAGAGGTCATCAAGCGACTGACCCTGCCGACACCGTTGCACCAACAACCCTACACCATTGGATGGCTCTGCCAAGGAAGTGATATCCACATGAGCCAATA